>JANQDE010000011.1:1891702-2036434 GCA_037157785.1 Cephalotes varians | reverse complement strand
CACACACACACACACACACACACACACACACACACACACACACACACACACACACACACACACACACACACACATATATATATATATATATGTATGTATTTCACATATAATATTATAATCTATTTTTTTACATAATTTGAGAATTTTACAATATTCCTTGTGCTCAATCTCGATATTTTTCTCTACACTAGAAAAAAAAGGTCGAAGAATAGGGTCGTGAGTTTTGCTTATTCGTACCACGCTATGACTACACTTCTGAGTACTATAAATAAAAAATTGAGAAACTATAAAGAAAAACAAACACGCAAGTCCGCGTGACTTCGATATAACATGACGAGATTGCTCAATGTTGAAAAACACACATGCTATTTTTTCTTTCTCCAAGGCCGCATGTTTTCCATAATTTTACCAACGTTATCGAATCCGCCGACGCAAATCAGGAAGACAAATTCGTCGGGGGTGCGAGGCATTCTTCCATGGGGGTCAAGTTCTCGGTCGCTTCATTAGAAACGCGAGCATAATCCCCACCCGCTTCGCTCTCCAATTACTGTTCGCTCGTTCCTGGTTCAGACAAAGTTTAGGCTCGAGGCAATAGCGTAGAAACGTTACAGTCACAGAGAGAAATTTACAAAGCTTTAATTTTCTCTGAAAATTATTTACGATAAATTCCATGATAGATAACTTTGATTTATCATACAATATCAAAGAGATTAATAATAATTCAACGAATTTTAAAACAAATTAATATTTCAATATACATTCTTTAAGAAAAAATCTTTTGAGAGTTTATATAATAGTAAACATAAAAGCTTTATAATAGATATCAATAAAATTAATCAAAAATGAAAATTGTTTTCAAAATTAAATTAAAATTAAATTAAAATTAAATTAAAATGTTTTATTTTCTTTTATTATCTGCAAATAATTTTACAAAGCGTAATTAAATTATCCCCTCGGAATTATCCCGAGGGCAAGTAGTTACGCCATTGCAACGATGTAGAAAAACCTTCTCCGCGCCCTTCGCCCTTCGTTCAAAGAGTTTGTGCGCGTCGTTCACGCAAAATCCGTAATTGCTTCGCACGGTTGCACATCCCCGACTGTTTGCCAATTTGCTCGGTTTGCCGCTGTTTGCGCTATGCTAGAAACGCAGTGGCGACGTTTCATTCTCTAAAAATTATTTTAACTACTATGAAGTAAACATTCTTATTCTTTTTAAGCAAAGAGAACATGCTTCTAATAATATTACAATATGAAAAGTTTTTTAAACACACACTGAGATCAATGTGGCGCGCGCGCACACACACACACACACACACACACACACACACACACACACACACACACACACACACACACACACAGAGTGACATTAAATTTGTCATCAAAAATTTAATAATACATTATAGTTGAATTTCAAACATCTAACATTTTAAAATTGTAAATCAAGTTGCTAAATTTCTTTTTTATTAAACTGAAATTGTCTTAATATCATCTAAAATTATGGAAGAAAGAGCCAAAATATTTTTGTATATACATATACTATATAACAAGTTGCACTTCATAAACTGAAGCTGCGAGATGCCGAGGCACTTAGTCTGTTTCATCGCCAACGTTTCTCGGCAAATATCATTAAGCTTGCGAAAAATCGCGCTAACGAGGAAAGAAGAAGCGTTAAGGGGTCCTTTGGCAGGACGAACGTTCACAGCGTCCTTTTTGAGTCCGTGGAAAATTGCGAAGCGGAATCTCTCCGTTGCGCGCAGGTTGCGGCGCGTAATCTGACTTTGATCGTCGTCATTTCTCCGGAGAAATAGGCGCGAACTTTCGTGCCCCAAGCAACCGGTCCGTCCTCCCTTGCGACGAAAAACTTATTTTCTCCTTGAAGAGCAACCCCGACGAGGGAAGAGAGCAGTTCGTTACGAAGGCGCGAGCGAAAGCGTCCCTGAGAGATTATGCCAGCGAGTTGCATCGACTCGATCGACAAGGAACGAGTCTTGATGAATCTAACGTTTTATTAATCCTTCTCTCTTCTTTCTTCTTTACAGTTAAAGAAAAAAATATAGATAATAGACTCATAAAAATTAAAAAGATGAATCTACAATTGTGATCAAATTATGTAATGAAGGATCTAAAAAACATGACAGACGATGGGAATAGTAGATGCAACAAAAATTCAGGATGCAACTTTTTAATGTAATACTCCATGTAACAATAATTCTATTTCCTGGAATTGTGTTTATAGTTTTATTCAAACAGTTATAAATATGTGGACCTTTAATTATCAAGTTTTAACGAAGAGCCTCGTTAGAGTTAATGCGAGTTCTCGGTCGGCCCGTTCATCATACTCAAAAAAAAAATATTGCCGTCATAAACAGTAGTTAAAATGACAGTTGCAATTCCAAGTTTACCTAGAATCAGTCCGGCGATAACTGCGCAACGTGTGTTTATGGTTGATAGTCGGCGATACTAATCAGCATCGCCGAGTCCGCGCAACGCTCGACTGGCTTCGATCAAGCACCCTCGTTTGCTCGACTCGATAATAATCAATCGGACGTGGCTGCCATTCGAACGTACTGAATTCGAAATAATTGCCTATCCACCCCGGCACCCTTCCTCTCCAAATCCCCCGCCCCGGCGCTCCGTCTCTTTTTCTTTCTTTCCCAGACAGCGGGTGGCGGGAGCGCGTAGTCCGTTCGGCATAACACATTTTCCAGTGAATTATCAACCTAATAATCGGCTAATTTCTCATAGTCCGCCGCTCATTGTTTTTTTTGCTTAAGTCCGCTGAATTATTTTATCTCCGCCGTCGCGTTTATTCACGACTCGCCGAATATCGATGATCGCAATATTCATTTTTAATCGCGTCTCGTTGGAGTCATCTATTCGGCGTTTAAAATTACGTTAAGTGTACGTCTTACTTGCATTTTCTTATTTTTTATTAAATTTTCTCTAAATTCTTAGTATTTATACGTGCATATAATCTTTTCAATATGAACGCACATTGCATTATTGCAAAACTGTAAGATATATGCGAATAAAAAACCTTTAAAATTCAAGAATGGGGTGTCTATGAATCTATCTTAGACTGACATTAACGTTACTAAAACAGGCCTGAGGGACAAAAACAAAATATCAATTTTTAAAATTTTTATGCGCCGCCTTGCGCCATGCGATACTGTGCGCGATAAAGTTAAAAATTAACTTCGTGCGGGGGTTTCCCTTGAATTTTCCATCTGCAAGCGCATCTCAGATAATGTATACCTACCATCACGAGAACAGCACCTCACAATCTCCTGCGGAAGTCCCTGGTGGACCGTCGCGGTATGCAAACAAGGGCGAGATAGGTGCGGGAGGGAACCGCCGCCGGGGGTGGCGATGGTGGACTGTGACGAGGGGAGCTCGAGGTGGTTGTTTCGCCGTTCTAGCGCGGTGCAGTGGGAGTGTTACTAATTGGAGGGGCACCGAGGGGAGGAAACCTTGTTATCTCTTAATTGCTACGACCCTTCATGCTGTTTTGCATCGATAAGAAGCGCGAACCGGCATTTGTTTCGCGGACCATGTCGATCGTGCTTATCGATCTGACTTCTCGAGGATTATTCAGGGGTATCTAACGATACTTCTTCAACCCTCGATCTCTGCTATCTCTTCTTCTTTTTGTATTCTCGCAATGCAATCGCGTGATAGCTAACTCTTATGATTTTCTTTTTTCTCTCTCTCTTCTTTTTTTTCAAAAAAATTTGGAAAATTACAGATTTTTCATAAAAGACCTTTATGAAAAGGATACATTGAAAGTCACATTTTACGTAGGAATAATTGATGTATTTTATTTTATCGATCTTTTATCTTTATTACGAGATTGCGTGTTTTATTAAATGTCATAATTCTTTTTCCAAATAATTTTTTAATATTCCGCATTTATCTTTGTGGAAAGCGAGGTAAGGGAGATTTTTCGGGGTATATCTAAGAACAGTTAGGTCCGTGAAAGATTGTATCGGGCGCTGTAATCCCGATCCATCGATACACCACGCGATACGCGATTCTACGCACGAAACGAATCCGGGGAGCCGGATCGTAACGAGTTCGATTATCCTGGCGCGGCATGAGTCAGTCGTTCTTGTCCTGTTCCTGCAGCTACCTCCGCAACGCGACGCACGCCCTCCGTTTCATTCCGCCCTCCGTATAACGGGTGTCCGGATTCCCAGGAGGTTTTCCACCCCCTTTTCAAGCCTCATTGCTATGCACCGCTCGAAACTCCGCTAACGACCTTACACACCCTCCGACCCGCGACCCCTTCGTCCCTCCGAAGGCCACCTCGCACACGATTTTCGTAACCGAGATCGCCTTCCGCTCGCTCGGCTCCTCGCGCGCGCGACTAGTACCGAGCCTTTGATCGCGACGTGACAAAGTTCGCGAATCGTTCAGGAACTTGCGTGGATGAGTTTCTTGACGCGTGCACGAACATGATAGAGCTCCATTTATCGGAATAATATTACATGATAGGAAAGTTTCTCTCTTGAAGGAAGCTTGGAAATCGGTAGAATATTGAAGGAGGAGCATAAGTTGATACTCTGCAAAGTTGGAACGAATTCTGCACATTTTTATGTACAAAATTCTTAAGTTTTTAAGTGGAATTGAATTCCACTTGTATAGTTTTTCCTCAAAATTATACAGGATGTTGTTACAACAAATTAAATTAAATTAATTTTTTTCTAATAAAACTAAAAAAAAGTGCGATTGCGTAACAATATGCTCTAATTTCTTATTTTTTACAAAAATGTTAATAATTGAGTCCAAAAATATCTTATATACCAAAGAACTAAATTAAAGTATTATAAATTACTCGGAGGAACGTCTACGATAAAATGACCGGCCTAAGGGCTAATGAATCTACAAAACGCGAATCTACTAAAAAGGGAATAAAGTCTATCACAGGATGACAGCAACTCTCTCTCTCTCTCTCTCTCTCTCTCTCTCTCTCTNTCTCTCTCTCTCTCTCTCTCTCTCTCTCTCTCTCTCTCTCTCTCTCTCTCTCTCTCTCTCTCTCTCTCTTCTCTCTTTTGCTCTCATGGAAGTTCGCCGGAAACACTCAAGCTGAAGGACGAGGGTGTTCGGATCGCAAAGTTGGTCTTGTTAGGCCTGCAAAAGGGGATTCCGCTCAACCAACCGTGCTAGCCTTAAGGGTCCTTACTCCACCAGAGGCACGCTTCGTTTCTCGATTGATTCTTTATTTTACAATCGCCGTGGCCCCCGCAAAGGGCAACGAATACACGGTCGGCACAGGACCGCTCGCCGTCCGTGACCCTTCCGTCTGCCAATTTCCGGTCGTCCTATGTCATCGTTTTCCATGTCGTCTAGTCGTCTCCGGTAATTCTGACTATCGGACGTTTCTTTATGCAATAGTAGTCAAAGCGTTTGTAATATCTTAAATTCTAAAATTTGGAGAAATTAGTTCCTCAGAAGTTCTGCTTTTCATTAAATATAAATTAATAGTTTTAAAAATAAAATATTATTATATATAGATACATACATTATTTTATATAGATATATATATATATATATATAAATCTTAAAAATATATATAATATTTCCTCAATAAATGCACATATGCATACATGGCTTGAAATTGAAAACTTAAGATCTATGTCTGCCTCTCGTTGTTCATCGCGTGATTCATTTCAATCTTCTTTTTTCTCGCTCGCAGTAATCACCTATTTCCGTTCGATTTGCAGAAGGAGGAGGCTCTACCGAGTCTTCCGGTTCCGGACCTCGAGACGACCTTGCAGAAATACTTAGCGCAGGTCGAAGCCATCACGCCGAACAACCTGGAAAAGACTCGGAGCTTAGTCCGAGCCTTCCTTTCGGGTCCTGGACCGAAACTCCAGCAACGTCTCCTGGAACGTAGACAGAAAATGACCAACTGGGTGAGTAATCATATTTCACACAAACAGCAATTCAAATATATTGCATTTTCGTGAAACAAGTTACATAACTTTAGTGTGCAAAATAAATAAAAATGTATCTTCATTCGTTGGATTGAAAAATGTTGATTCACTTTTGGAGAAAATTGCGTTTAGATTATGCTATTTTGAGACACGATACTTTTCTTGGATTTACGTATTACGGAACTTCTTTGTAAGCCGTCAACGTACTAAGAGCTTGTCTACTTCTCTATTCCGTAACATCGCCGAGAAGACATCGACTCCGCCGGAAAGCCGAGTCAGACGGCGTAATCCGTAATACGGCCGTCGCTTTAAAACGAGGGTTTGTCCCATCGTGAAAAGGAAAAAGAAAAAAGAAAACCGCGGTGTATGTCACAGTCATGGGGATCGAACGGGAGAGAGATCCTCTTCTAAGTGGCACAACACCATTTTCGTTTCAAGCCCGCGATGCCTCGAGAGAATTTGCTTTTACACAGGGTGTTCGTCTATCGTTCGATCGATCGCAATATCTACGAGAATGAGATCGGTGCACATATAGGAAAGATTAAAATAGAAAAATGAAAAGGTTTGAAACAAGACTTTGAGAAGTGATATTTAAATAACGCTTGAAGGTTTTAAAGAAAATGTTTTGAGAACATAAGTTTCAAAGTAATATAGCATTAAAATATAATTACAACAATTAAAAGAAGACAAAAACTTTAAAATGTATTAATTCCAAACGTATTGATTTGCTTACATTTATTTAAAAATAATGTATAGAATTAAAATTAAATTAAATGTAAGAACCAAAATAAAAGAATGCATTCTAATAAGGAATAAAATTAGAAAATATGAGCTTTGCTTTCATGTCCAATTATGACGATACCTCATTTAAATTCTGACGTTAGAAAGATTCTCTTTCTTTGGCAAGTCTGTGTATTAAACGTGCGAATAAGTAAACACCCCGTATATTCTAAGCGAGCTCCTGGAGAGACCCGCAGACGGAGTCGAATATCCGCGCGCGAGTTCCCCGTGACTTTTGCCATCCTCCTCATCCCGTACGGTCGCTCCCGTGGGATTCCCGGTTCGATGCATGCGCCGGCTATAAGCCGCACCTCGCACCCCCTCGTCGGCCCAAGCCCCCCCGTGGCACATAAATAAATAAATAAATGGATTTACGCGAGGGCTCCGGCGCCTCCCTCCTTCCCGCGCATCACTCCTCTCTTGCAACGCACCGGTGAAAGGGGATGGACGTAAGGGTCGCCTGGACTGTACCGGAACAATGCAAATATTGTCAGAAGAATGAGGACGAGAAGGGTGACACACGGAGTCACGTTGTACGTAAGCGATTGTCAGAGGCAAAGAGACACCAACACTGACAACTATGTCAGTCGAAATATGCAAAAAAACATTGCGCTTCACTCGAATTCGGATTTACGGGTTCAAAATGTATTTTCATTCGTTTTCGTATTTCCGGGAGAATTTTTCATCAAAGCATGCATAAAAACGCAGTGATAAACGTAGTAAAAGTCGTAACGCATTTTATCCTCAGTATAAAACTTTACAATATAAAATAACTTTACGGGGGAAAAAGCGCGAATTTACGTTCTACAATATATAATTGTCGAGAAGAGATTGCGATCAAATATTTACGGACAACATTACGCTTTACTCGACTCCGAGTATAAATGTGTTTATTTTTACATTTTTCAGCAAAAGTTTGTATGAAATATCTCCGTAAAAAAAATACGAAGTGGAGTCTGTAAAATTTCCGAGATGAAAGAAACACGACAACCGTGATATATTGAAACAATTATAAGTATATTTATTTTAATTTGCTTTAATAGTAAATTAATAATTTGCTTTAGTCGAGCAATTCGATTTCTATTTCTGCAAGACTTCTATTGTCTTGTAAAATTTATTTCGTATAAAATATCTATTACATATCTAACGTAATAAAATAGAATATTAAACGCAATTAAATATTTTTAAATTGTTTGAACTTTTCCGAAATATTTCTTTTCATAGGAAAATATCTTTCTAAAATGGTTTCAAATTTTTTGTTATATTTTAGAGAAATTTTCTTGCGCTCTAAGACATCCCCGTTACGAGGCAGATTAATTCATCGCATTTTATCTCCGAGAAACAAATTTATCGCGGAGCGCGATATAATGCCTCCCTTTCTTCTCCCTTTTTCAGCGGTCTTCCACAGAAGTACCTTATTTCTTACCACTCTGGGAATAACTTGTCCTTCTTTCTGCTCTTTCTCTCCCACGTAATTTTTCTAATTTAGCCGAACAGCCCATTCAGCATCAAGCGGAAGGCTCGAGGCTCGGCTCGCACAATCGCCAGTCCGGGTTTTCGATTTGCCGGCATACATCCGGAAATACATTTTCGTTTCTCGTTTCTTTAAGGGTCGACCTCTCGTACTCCTGCTCCCGCCCTCCTCCACCACCAGTCCCGAGCGAAGTGTCGCGAAAAGCCAGACTGAAAGCAATTTTCTCGCCAGCGGCGGCTGTCGCACGAATTGCTCCTTCGATCTTGCTTTCCCTTTCTCGCTATCTCTCCATTCATCTGATCGATGGGAATGCCCGGTTGCATTATCCGGTTACGCGTTTCGAGATGACGCGCCGATCTTGTAAAAGCGAGTGCGGGTCAATTGAGAGACTCGTCGACGGAATTGTTGAATCTTTCGGAAATAATATCAGATTCTACATATATATTAAGATTTACATTATAAGAAAAAATGTCGATTGTGATTCCACATTATTATTAGACGTGTTTTTGACTAGTTCGCGATATTAATCCTGAGCGTAAATCTTTATTCTTTCAGCCCCGCATCTTTAATCCTGATATTTTTTCCGCGATACATTATTATTATTTTTTTTTTTTTTTTTTTTCCAATGATAGTCATGATCGACTTTGTGGAGTGAGAAAGGTATGAAAGCGTCATAGAGCAGGCTCGAGCTTAAAACCTCGAGTTGAATTTTGCGCCTTATAGTCGTTTCGGATACGTCGCGGGCGAGTCGCGATGGCGACGGTAAGCTAATATTACGGTGCCCCGCGGCGAACTGGAAAATCTCATTGGGGCCTCCATTATTCATCCGCAAGCCCGAGCCTGTCGGCCCCCTTCATTCGTTCGTTCATTCGTTCGTTCGTTGTCTGGTCCGTCTGTCCGTTCGTTGCTTCATAGTTTCCGCGGTGATAAATTCAATTCGAATTACAAACGCCCGGAATTAATCCCCTCTTTCCCCACTGTCACACTCGACCTTTCTCGCGTTCTCCTCATCTACAGTTCATAGCTGACGCGACGAGAACGATGCGATTAAACGCCTCGTGACTTTACCGGAGTGAGTCGTCCTGTGAATTTGCAGAGATCTTCCGGAAACTAATTTTGCATCTCGTTTCGATTAAAATTCTCTTGCAAAGCTTGCAAGAAAATGTCTCGCTATTATCTTTCGAATAGACATTCTTTTTAAAAATAAAACGCATTAAGTCATGAATTAACTAATTTATACCAATGAATTTGCCTGTTATTAAAAATATCGATCTTGTCGTTATGACATGTTATTTAATTTCTGTCTCTGAAGATTGGTCTGCCTTTGTCCTCATTACATGAAAATTGGAAGTGATTTTTTTTCGTTAAAAAGAAATTCATCAAATTAACCAAAGATCTTTAAAAATAATGCAATGAAATGGAACAACGCAATACAAATTATTGCACACACTCAAAAATTTAGAGGATAAAAAAGATATGTTTTTCGAACAATATTTGATAAACAAAATGGTATATTAGCTCATTGCAGTTGCTATATTTTAGCAATATCTGCATTAAATAATACTCAGGCACATATTTATGTACATGTTGAAATGCGTGCAAAAGTAACGCTGTCGCCCGCCGCGAAACCGATTAAAGTAGATGTATCATCCCCGTACAAGAGGGAGAAATAAACGGATAGGATGGAAGCAGGTGGATACCGTCCAGAAATATCGCGAGCACGTGCAAATGGCCGCGTGTCGGGACTCAGGAGGGATCTTCTTCTACGGAGAACCGACAAAGTCTCCCTACGAGAAGTTGGGAAAGGAGTAAAGTACGGAAAGGAGAAGCGATAAACTTTTATGACCGTAAGCATACTTGCGCGGACGGCCGTGTCTGCTCGCGAGCATCCGAAGCTTGGAAGGAATATAATTTCATTCCTCCGCTCGCAAAATTGTTGCAGAGGAAGATATCTACGTTGACGAAGAGATAATTTCACGGGAATATTTGCGAAATAAACATTAATGATGATTAAGAAATTATAGAGAGACTTTTTTTCAACTTTACTTATTTTACTGAAGTACAAAAACATGTCTTGTACAATGTCTGCATGTCGTGCTTTATAAAAACTTTTTAAAGTGTTGAATAAAAAATCCAAATTAAAAATAACTGCTCACTGCATTCGTAAATGTCATTAAACAATTCTTAAATATTTTAGAAAAGAATTATAAAGCGTTTTTATCTGTTTTTCTATTTTTCATCACTTTTTTCAATTTCATAAATGCATATTTTATTCAAAGCTTAAATAAGTAAAACGGTAATATGTAATCATTCAATTCATTTCATTCAAAACTTCTCTGAACTTCTCTGAAGTTTACAGAAAAATAACTATCGATTCGACAAACTCTATGCAAGTATTTGTTACACTTTCCGCGGATAAGAGAACGCAGAATTGCTGTCAAACTGAACAATCAAGAAGAAAGAAAACTTTTCCCAGAAAAATACACGAAAAAGGGAAACCGGCTGATCTCGCGAAGCCGAGCGTTTACCGTAACGAGTGGATCGAAAGCTAAACCGAGCCGGCGCTTTTTCGAAAGAGGGATGTCCCCGCCCCAAAGTACGTAACTTTTCTTATGAATCCCTGCGGACAGGAGAGAAAACGCGGGGGTGAACAAGGGTGGTCGTTTTACTTCGTGATCCACCAAGCGCCAGGCGAAGGGACTCGCCTCGCGTAAAAAGAAAATATTTTTCGTCGCGAGAAGCGATACAAAGGATTCTAGTTGCGCTTCCTTCCTTCCTTCCTTCCTCCGCGTTTCGCTTCCCTTTTTCTCTATTTTGGATCTTGCTTTAAGAACCTTTTGGTGCGGCAGGCGATAAAGTTGAAGCCTCGAGTGAATCGATATACTGGGATGCATGTTCTTTTTTTCTGTACCTTGTATACCTTTATAGCAGCTATTTGCACGATTTTCTTCTTTTCTATGGACACGTCTTGTCCTTTGTCTTCTAAGACCTTCTATCTCAATTATATGTATACATAGTGCTTTAGATCTTGTCAATTAATCATTAAATATTAATAAGAGTTACATAAAATTAGTAAAAATTACAAATATGTATTTAGTAGTCAAATTATATAAAAAAGATTATTACTATTAATTCAGCGTCAGCAGAAAATCGAGATATCGTGGTGTTCTATTTACATCGTCATTATTGCTTTCAGATAAGCGAAAATATCTTATTTGCAAACGTTGATTTAAAAGCTTGAATATAATGTAGTAAGAAAACAAAAATTACGTAGTAAGAAAACAAAATTATTGCTAATATCTCGAGCCCTCGTGTCGAAAGGATTAAGGACGTTTTTACGCTTTCAGTCACTTAAGTATCGACAATGATTGAGATAATTACTGACATGCAATCTTGCGTTGTAAACTGTGATAAATATATAGATAAATATACAGGGTGTTGGAGAACTTGAGTGTTGCAGCACTTTTTCTCGGCACTATGTAATTATAATTGATTGAATTAAATATTTCGAGTTCAACTAATTAAACTTTAAAAATATAAATAGATGACAAAATCTTAAACGCCAATAGCTAATTTCAAGAGGATTTTTATTAAATAATATTATTATCGCGTATCAATTGTCAAAATAAATACTTGATATCGAAATTTTTATATCGAAAGTTACAATAATATTTTATGAGATTATTTCGCTGGCAATATCCTTGAAAATTCATCAAACGACTCGTAATTAAGTGAAAGTACACAACTTTCGATACATCCCGTATATGATGGACGGTAATATACGCAGCATTGCATCTTCATAAATAGCTGCTGGCTTGACACGTTCGAAGAAGATAAGCACATATACGCGTCACGCTTTAAGATACGACCTGCGGCAAAACTGCCTCTCTTGCGATTCTCGTATCATCAAGCTATTAAATATGATCCTGCTTAAATTAAGATTAATTATAGTCGCCAATAATTTAATTCCTCAAAAATTCTTAACGAGCAGTGATTTCATTAAAATAATCGTATATTTTGGAAAATATTATATCTTTAATTTATTATTGAGAAAATATAGCTGAAAAGAATAGTCAAGATCAAAACATCTGTTATAAAACATTTCACATATGCGTTTTTGTCATAAAGAGGTCGATGCAAGAAGATAAAGAAAAGTTAAATTGAACAAATTAATTACGCTCGATTTGATTTTTTTTAAAGTAAAGATCTCATCTCCTATATTAATGGATTTAAAATACAAAAAAGATGGCCGACGTGGATGACCCGTATTCGCAAACAATCGCGTATCCCTTGGACGGTGTCATGGCACCACACTTGCTAGCCACTTGGCGTAATCTTGGCAATTTAAATGTTTGTCCCCGACACGCAGGTCCGCTATGGGATCGCGTATCGTTCGGCTTAGGGACGCGTCTGTAATCCCTTGTTGAAACAGTGCTAAGCCCTTACGGATTGTCTGCGGGATCGCTACGGCGATACGACGACGAACGGCCTATCCGAAGGGCGCCAACCCCTATCCGATGTTTTCGTTCTCGCGGTTTGTCCTGTTCGCTTCGCCTTTTACTGCTGCTCGTTAACCGCGCTTCACGGATATTCTTCACGTCTGTTCATTTTATTTCAAAATCGCAGAATGTTTTTTTGTTCGAAAATTAGTTGCGAAAGCATGTTCAGTGCTCGGCGAAACACATTGTACATACAATAAAGTCTTTATAGTTTTATTTTCAAACTCTTTTTTTCTCGATTCTCAAAGAATAACAGAATAGAAACGAGCCCAGGAGACACGAATGATCGGCGGAAACAAAATGAGTGCCATTCGGGAAATTGTCATATCGTCGAAATTGTGTATCCGATACGCAGTGAGTAAATTGTTCCCGCACGAACAAGGGATGCACGAAGCCAATCTCACCCGAGAGATTCACAACGCGCAATAGACAGTATGTGGGCGGAGGTGAATGACTCAATAATTCAAAAAAAAAATTCGCAACTAATTTGAAGTAATGCAAAGCACGACGATGATTTCAAAGATATTTGGAACTCGTTTCATGAATTTATGTATTAAAAAGGTTTGTAATACACTCATAATTAAAAAATTTATCTAATAAAAAATTTTCTAACAGATGCAAGATTTTGTAAATTCAACATCTAGAAATGCGAATTAAGAATTGAAAATAATTTATGAAATTAAGAGTATGAGATCAAAATTAGATCAAATGATAGAAAATTAGACCAAGTTTGTAAAATTAAATGACCTAAATTAGAAAAAATTGGGAAGAATTGAATGTGTGCGAATATAATATTTCTCGCTTCCGATGCAAAAGAGTTTGCGGACAAGGATAAACTGTGTGCAAATTAATTGCACACACCTCTTAGAGAATACTTCAACGATAGTTTCACTTCCGGAAAAGTTGATTAAATCAAGAAAATCGTTCTTTACTCAAAAGAACATTCATCAGCCTCTGCGAGAGATCTTCCCAGCGCGACGCCTCCTCTTATATTCCAGAAGCACTTAAGAGCGCAAATATTTATGGTATCTTCCAGTCTCGAGCGAAAAACAAAACCCTCCTTTCCTAAAGAAGAAGACGAACATGAGAAGGAGAGGAATCCGTCTCTTCATCTCTTTCTCTTGCTCTCTCTTTCTTTCTCATCGAGTAGATATATCCCGTGGGATTAACCTTTAATTCTATCCCGGTTCGACAGCCCCTTTTTCGTCCTTGAAGAAGGGTCCTTGGCGTACGTATCGAATGCTCTCGACATGGGCCAGGAGCAAGACCGAAATGAAATTTTCGAAATGGCATGACGAGCGGCTTGGCTTACGAAATTGGCTGTTTTTGCCACGTCGCCCGAAAGGATATTACGAGTCGAGGAAAGGAATAAGACGGTATCTGTTTTAAATAAAGAATATAATTTTAGAAGAAGATGCCATTATTTACGACGGTAATAAGAGCTTTTTCAAAACAGACAAAACACGTGATAAATTCATTACTTTTATGAAGATAATTGAACTAATAAATGCCGCACAAAATACAGTTATGGACGCTAAGAGGGATGTTTTTAAGAAAGGTGTACGATTTATTGTTGCTAATTTATATTGTTACTACTGATAGCTCGAAGAGATTTTAGAAGAAATTATGATTTAAAGTTAATTTAAAACTTTATCACGCGATGTGGATTCGAGGGACAGACTTGTACGAACGCAGTCGGGAAAATCGTTCCTGAGTTCCGGGCGTGTACATGCAAGAAGGGACGGCGGTGGCAAGGCAGGCCAGGTGGATCGATCGCAGGTTGCTTACGGCGGTCCACAAACCTTCGCGAGCCACTGTGCATGCCCGAGCTCCTGCCCTTAGCCGGCGAAAGAACTTGCGTGTACCTATCTAATGTGCGCGGGGAGTCTGTAGACAGCGTTGTTTAAATCGTTCGCACGTAGCAACATTCTTTTGCAGCGGCGGCAGTCTACTTTCGAAATCTCTCTTGTAGCAGGTAATTAAATACCCGATGAACGCCTTTGGGAAAATTCAGACTCGCGTAACGCAACTCATTAGAATTCAGAAAAGAGTCGGCCGTCGTTACTTTCACGCAGGGCGCGACTTCGTCACGAGTTGGATAGAGCGATAATTCTTGCGAAGAAACGCCGCAGATGAGCTAAGTTGCGACATTGTTTGGAACAGCGTTTAATTTTCGACGGCGGAAAAAGAGAGAAATGTCTGTCATTAAAATGAGAAATATGACAATTGTATCCAAAGTAATAGTAATAAATAGTATATCTATGCTATATATCCAAAGTTCACTCTTCAACTCCAAAATTCTCTCATCTGGCAATAGAGGCGAAACTTCGATACGGCATACACCGAGACGTTGTTTCGTTGAAGACTGAAATGTGCGTGTTATCGTACACAGAGAGGTGAAGGAACGAGAGATTGACCCCGAATGAAGAGTATTATATTCGATATGGCGTGATGCGCGAGGTGCAGGCTTGGCGTTCTCGCACAGAGGTGTCCTCGACGGTGACGATGAGAGTGCGCAGAATCCGGGGTAACGATTGCAGGCAGAGAGCACCGGAGGCGGCCATAGCGCACGCAGGTAAGGCGAGGTAAGGCTCTCAATTTGGGTCACCGTGACCTCGTCCTAAAGGCCGGCTAGAGGTTATGACCCGCTTAAAGAGCCGGATCGATTCGCATCGACCGACTTGCTCGGGCGAGTCAACCGCTTTTATCTCCGGCACCGCCGTGATTTCGGATCGAAATCGAGCCGCAGCATCACGAGAGCAGCATCTCTGCCGTGGCATCAGACGAGATAACACGGGGACAATACGCTACAGACATTCCCGACGCGTCTTCTGGCGATTACTATGGGCTTATAGCACACGGAAAGCAGTTAAACTTAAGCGAATCGGCCACTTCAACACAGTCGAGAATTGTTGAAGATATAAATGTACCATTTTAAAACTCTCGGATTGGCCGATTCGCTTACTACTTAAGTTTTACAGCTTACATTTTGCTACGTACTATGGCCTTATCTCTTTGATGCCTGTCTCGTGTTACTCGAGCCAACAAAAGCTGGAATTGAATTGACTGTGACTATCCGTAACCGTTGGAGAAATTTCGCTCTTCATTTCTGCTGATACTGACATATGATTTTTATATCATGTTCTCTCAGAGTAAGTCTCTCTACGCTCGTAGCATACATTTCAGAGTTACGTCCGACATTCCTATGACATTGCCTGTGCGATAGCAAAATGGATATGTCTCTCTTCACGAGGCAAAATGCAAAATAAGAAGATAATAAAAGACAGATACCCAAGAGACTGACACTCTCTAATAATAAATCAAAATATTGAATTTTCTCAATGCCTGTCAATGATTTAAGCAATCATTGAGAAAATATTAATCATGAGAAAATATTAATCATAATGTCGAATAAGAAAGTTATTAAAGGAAGACCCGCGAAGTTCGGACGGCGGCGAAACTTACAGATCTTACCGAACTTACGGATCTACGAATGGGAAAGCCTCCCCAAATCCACAAAGCGCCTAACTAAAAGCCCAACTACCTCGCAGAGGTTTCCCCCTCGTATACGTATTTTTTTTTCTTTTTCATGTGAAAGAAACGCAACTACGATGAAGGGAGAAACGGGGTGAGAGGGGAAGGGAAATTAATTCGAGATTTTCCAAGGTCGCGGGGATTCGCCCGGAGATTGAGAACGTACGCTTAGTTAATCCTCGCAGTCACGAGGAACTTTCTGATCCCGTTTTCCTCGCGGATCAACGGATCCACGTGCACGCGGGATCCGTCGAAGTCTCCTCGTCGAGGTCTCCGCAATCCGGCTTCCTATTCCTACACGGCCGGGATCGATCCTGGCTTCCGTCTGCAAGCGCAGGATGCCCATGAATCTTCCATGATGAATCGCTACGAGCCACAAACCGGGGAAAGAAATTTCTGTCAATATTCGTAACAATTCAGGTTAAACAGGATCGTCAAAAATTTATTCGCAGAAAGATTATTCAATTTGTTTTAAAAAATTATTCGCGTATAGACGAAATTCTTTATTAAAACCGCAATTATCGTAATTATTTTTCCAAGGGAATAAAATCAGAAAATTGACCTAAAAACATCCAATGAAAATAATTTTACTTGAAAATTATTAATTACTTTTCCTCTGAATCTTTTAAAGCGAGCGATTACCAAAAGTTACGTAAACGATTTGATAGATGGGATCTTTACGATAATGAAAGTTAAAGTAGCTTTCCATTTAAATGGAGAAGAAAATGTGATTATATTCCCGATATTAATGATAGACAATTACTCAGCCAGGTTCCCCATTCGATTATCTCATGGAGGACAAAGAATCGGAAGTAACCGTAATCATCGTATTTTCATCGCGACAAAAACGCGATTCCCACATAATTAGCACTTTCGCGCTCGTGATAATTCGCGGTGTTCATTCGCATGTCAGAGTGTATTATGCATGCGCTATGTATACACGTCGTGCTATGAGTGTAACAAAGAGCTAATAAGAAAATGAGAGACCTGAGCTCATTACTCGCTACGTTAGGTCATTAGACAAAGCATAGTGATATTTATCCTAGAGAATAGCACACGCTTTGCAAAACGCTCCGCATTGAAATGTTTCACGATCATTTATATCAATTCGTTAACGATAACAATGAAATTTTCACGGAGTTTCCGGTGATCTATGAACGCATCGCGGATCTTTCGCAAACCAGTTCCGTACGCGATATTGTATTGCCGACAATTAACTGCAAAATGCTAACGAAAATATGTCAAGTTAATTAACCTGAGTAAAATTACGCAATTAATTTTGCAATTAATTTTATGTTTCACGGGGCGGAAAAGAAGTTGATTGAAGTGTTTCGTGATCGTCGTGTTTGTCGTGAGAACATGCTGAAAACCGAATAAAATCTCGGCATTGTTTCGCCAAACAATATCAGAATTGCAGCGCAAAATTTATTTAGCGGAACATTAAACGAATTCACTGTTCCATTGCAATTATGGTCGATATCGCAAAATTAGAGCCGGTGCCTAATCAAGCGATTCGGAATTAATAATACGGACAGAGCGGATGTAACACGTAATTAACTATCGTAGAATCGCCTTCGGATTGATTTCTCCATGCGGTTGCGAGCCGCAATGGAAGCGACCGATAATATTAATATCATCCGGATTGTAATGCTAACATCTGAATTGTGGTGTGCGCACGTCAAAACGATCCGATCTCACCTTGTCGTTTTGCGCAATCGACTCTATGCGAATTGCGGCGCTTCGCAAAATGAGCTCGTGACACGCGCGCCGAACGTATCGCGAACGCGTCTAATTTCCAATTGCATTTCGTAATTACGGTGATACGTAATGCGATGTTAGCACGTTGAGCACGTCGAAGTATGCGGGTCGTAAGTGAGAATTGCGCGTAACAAATTCCGCAAAACAAATTCCGAGACGACGAGACGAAATTGCATCCGCGCATCTCGTTGCAATTCTACGCCGGCCTCGCTGCACAATCCTTTTTCCTGGTGAGAAACACTTTTCTCGAAACGCGTAATCCTTACGGTCTCTCCCCTCGAGTCGGGTATGCATTTCTAAACATGCAATGCTCGCATACGTCGATTTCAGAGAATCCTGAAAGCTTTATGAATAGATGTACGAGCCACGTGCTTTCATGATTTATTTAACGCCAAACGTAGCCTGCCCTTTCGTTCTGACATTGATCGCGCTCCAAATATGCGCAGATAAGTCTCGGGGCTGGCGTTAAAAACGTTATAAAAATGCAATTCTGCATAGAGTGCAATCGATTCGTACGACTACTTCGTCTTGAAACGTTATACTTATGATACGTCGAACGAACGAAAATAAAAGTCATCGAAAATTGCAGAATTTCACATCGAGTTTAAATAAAATATTAGTATATCTATACCTATGTGACAGGCGTGTCTCTCTTAACGTGTCGTATTTCAGCGGGACGTGCAGCTTTATGTTCTGGATCGATCGTGTTGCGGAGGGATGTGTTTCTTCATTGTTTTTTTTTTTAATTTCATCGCGCGTACCGCGAGGAGCCTCCCTACCTGCGGACGCGACCGTGTGTACCGAAGGGATGAAGCGAGAAAGGTATCCATCGATTTGAGAGCGCGTAAGAGTCCCTCTGACCCGACCCGTCGCGCGTTTTCACCGTAGCTAATGAAGTATCGCGTTAAACGGGGGAAACTCGATACATCGTGTACACTCGTCGCGCGAGTAGTCTGAAATACGAGCGGTTTCGCGCTCGGGAAGCTACTGATGAACGGAGTTCGCTAAATTTTCGTGAAACATAGAAACAACGGCTAGAAACGATCCAAAAGTGGATATATCAAGATTTTCGAGCGATTTTCCGGTGTTACTTTGAATGTAGAACATTCCCCCAATGTCAATTCATGTGAACACGTAAGACATTAAACACGTGAGACATTAAAATATTTATATCGATTGTTGTCAACAATTAGAATTGTCGATTATTTTAATAACGATCAGTAATTGATCGTAACGTGCATGAAAGTAATTAAAAGCGACGAAACATTTGGACATTTTGTTTTACTCGTTAATGTCACGTCGTGCATATGGAACTTTGCGTCGCATTACCGTACTACTGCACGAATTTATATAGGCAGGTGTTACACAACGTCGCAAGTATTTCAAGAACGCGTGGTGGTCGAAATAGATCGGAGCGCGATTACGGGTTTTAATTTTAAACAACGCGTACTGCGTTACGCGACATCCGCGGGCGACGTGGGGCACGCGGCTGCGGCGCCCGCACGCGAGAACGGAAGCGAGACACGGCCGGACACGCACGGCCTCGACGGGTGGTCGATAATGCCGCGTTTGCGCCGACACGGTGTAGGAGGATGCGGTGGAAAACGCAAACTAGAAGGAGCGAGAAAGAGAGACTGGACGAAGAGATCGGAGAGAGAAAAAGAGAGAGAGAGAGAGAGAAAGAGAGATAGACACGGTGAAAGGGTGAGGAGCCGACAAGAGAATTCGAGCTGCAATGGCAGCTCAACTCGCTCGCTCGCTCGCCTCGTAYTCCAGCTTCTGTTGAAATCTCCGTAACCCGACACCCTCCCCAAATGTCGAACTTCAACCGAGCGGGGTTGATGTCTCCGACTGTCACGTGATACCAATCGGCGTCCATCCGGAACGCTGTTTTGCCCAATTTCAATATTTTTTTCTTCACTTTGAATACTCTTAATATTCCTCCAAATGACTAATTACAAATTACTGCGGATTTGGGTACGCGTTGGGTGGATCACGCTTCAGCGATAATCCGCGATGTTAATCGTAAGCTTTCAGTAATTTCCGATCCGTATTACGTAATGGCGAACAGTTTAATTCCTATAATTTCGCGTGCCTCCGCGAGATACCGGGAACACCTTTCGATTACACGATAGCGCAACAAAAGGAGAGATCGTAGTCGTAATCATTACGGGGTTATTACCTGATAGCGTTATTACACATCATTATACTGTTATTGCGTCGCGACGTGATTGCACGGACACCAGCGAATGATCCTAAGTTTTTGCTCATGGCGCGTGACACGACCGGGTCTCTCGATGAGAGTAGATGGGATCAGGTTGATAAGATGCTCGAACGCGAAGGGTGGAGGATAACCCTTGAGAGTCGCGTAACGACTACGACGAAGGATGAAAGTTTCGCGGTAACCGGGACGACCGCGAAATTAGCCCCGTCACCATCATCCGTCATTCTTGCTACAGCGGGACAAATCGTTTTCCCCAACCACCATCCTTGTCTCCGGGATGAAACCGACGAATTATTCGATTATATTACGTCGTGCACCCTCATCGTTGGCGATTAATAATGTTAATACTGTTTATTCGTGCGCGTAAGAGTATAGATATGTTTAACATCTTGAAGATAAGCGGAGTAAAAGGGATCGTTAGGAATCACTCTGTGAAATTTCTCATCGTTCGTTCTTAATCTCAATTAAGGATTGATAAAACTTTCGCTTTCGCTTTATATTCTTTTTTTACGTTGACTCGACGAGGGAAAAAGGAAAAGAATGATTAATTGAAATTAAAAAGTAAATCGCGTTCCGACTCCACAGGCGATTAAAGTGTCTAAGATATCGCTCGCCGTTAGTTCGCAAGAATCCTTTTGCTCTCTCACCTCAGAGACATATTTTCATGATTAAACTTTCTCAAAGAAATCATCGCTGCGTAAAATTAGGCGAGAATTCCGCCGTGAGGAGGTCTTCCGGCGATTTTGCGCGTAGGCGCGGTAAACAACAACGGGCGAGCAACATGAATATCACCCATCAAATGATGCATTGAAACGTTATTGCGCCAGCTGTTTCCTCATCGGGAACAACGAGCATAGATCTCCTCTCGTAATTCTGCCCGTGCTCGTTAAGCTCTCGCGTATCGCGCCATTACGCGCAAACACGCGTGTAGGAGTCCTGCGCAATCTCGAAGATTTTATTTCGCGAGATGCGCCGCGCGATGAGCATCGCGCGAGAGATCATCGCGATGATGAATGCCCGTTTCATATGTGTACAGCTTGCGGTTAATTTTCCTTCCGTTTATAGCGGAATTTTTAGATTCGTAGCATTTCGTCACTCACGTCGGAATTACTCGAGTCATTAACTAAGCTGATTTAAAAAAAATCTTCAGCATCCAAACTCCTCTTCAAAAAGAAAATAACAAATATATATCAAACAAAGTTAAAAGAAAGAAAAAGGGGTACATGGTCGTTTCGTTACACATCGCGTTAGTTAAAAAAACTCTTAAATTACCAAAGAAACATTAATTTTGCACTGTTTGCGAGAAATCGTCTTGTTTCTAAGCCGCGTCGATTCTTTTTATCGCAACGCTTATTAAAGTAACGGCTGAAACGTAAGGCCATTCGTTTCTCACTCGAAGTCCTCGTTGCGGAGCGACGTTATAACGAAACACACTTCAGCTCAGAGATGCATAAGGAGATGCGACGATCGGCGAACGACGTTTCGACAGGTAATCCATATTCTACGAGGATGCTCTAATGCACCGATCACGTGCGCCGTGTGTCTCATTAATCCGCGGAGAACGGCGCGCATCGCGGAACACCGAACACCAATTTCGCAAGCATCCATCTCGCCGCCGCGTCGTGTCACTGACTAATCCTGGAAGCCTCTTTCTCCATCGACATATGCAGGAGTCGTGAGATTAAACGAAGAATAAAGCCTCCTTTAGCTACTTCTCTTTCTGAAGCGTTGATCTGTCCTTTTCTTCTCTGCTCGACATTTATTCGCATTTAAAATCTACATAAAATTTACTCGAGCCTCTCGACATTATTTAATACAAGTAACTTTTTCTAACGGGGCAACATCATGAGTGTCCTATTGCTAAACGCTGTGTATTAAATTCACGTGCTCCGTTATGCAGGACATATCAGTCTAATACTTATCTTTAATTAGAAAATGTGAGCGTTAGAGTGCTCACAAGGTAACAACCGTAATTACTTAAGCATCTGGTAATTGTTCGCGTGATTGCGAGGAATTGCGGACTCTACTTTCACACAGATCTCCGAGACGTGTGAACGATCGCTATCGTCGAACGACTCGGCAGACTTCATCACGTCAATGGGATGCTTACTACCCTATGCGTATTCTTACGGGAGCACCAATTACGCGTGCGTGCGCGAGTGCACACACGTGACGCAAGACGTTAATGACGTGCCATGAGTGTCTTTTTGATACACGCGTCGAAATAATTAGTTAAGCAGCGCGGTCGTTACACGCGAGTCAACTAACGCGTTTTCATTTACGCGACTTAAGGGAGGCGAGCGCTCGTTAGACCGATCTCCAAGCAGGAGTTGACAGAAGCCGTTCAATCTTGAGACCGGAATTCCATTCCCACATTATTTAATGCTCAATAACAAATACAACCTGACAGTTTCACTCGTCGCGTGCATACGTGTTGCGCAGCGCATTGCACGTGCGCATCCGTGGCGCAACGCGTTGTCGAAACATATTCGTTCGTGCCCAAAGAAGCCGTCCAGCTTCGCTGCTGGCAGTCAAAGCGACCGGCTGTCGCCGGTCGGATAAGTCTTGTCCGCGCGTCGAGTGCAACGGGTTCCCGAGTTCGACCCCTCGATGCGATGAACTGATTTGCGTCTGCTGCGAACGCGTTGCACTCAACTTGCAACTCGTTTTGTTTTTGCGTAATCTGAATTTGCAGCGGAGACGCGCATACGAGCCGAAGAATAGCGTTCGACGATAGCGAGCGGGGTAGAATGAACCAGAATGAACAAAATATAAAAAAAATTTGTTTATGGATATATTTACAGAAACTTGCAATCTTGTGGTTAAATAAAATAATTTTTTTTTTTAAATTTTGTAGCATGATATAAGAAGAATGTAAGAAGCTCTTCTGGCTTCTGGAAGATGATAAAACACTATCATCATTTTTTCATTCACGGTGTAAGTTCAAATCAGAGTTCTATTAAACCAACGTTACTAAATTTCGAGTTTTGCAGTTCTCTTAAATTAAAGTCTGCAAAACGAAATTTTATTATTGTGTCTAATGATTGTTGTGTCGATGAAGTAATACAAATGATGCCATTTGGCTTCTCTGCAGTGCCTGTCACACGCGTCTTTCTATATTGACGTAACACCCACATCGAGTATTTAAATGTCATAACAATTACGGATCATAATCATTAATTTCTCCTAGTTTCCTAATAAACAGAAAATGGAAGTTTACAATCTCGTAAAAAGTATTCTTCCATGTACGATCAATCCATATGATCAATCAAATCGAAGTACACGTAGATGACATATTCATCAAAACGATCTAGATCATTTACGATCCCCGTATCTTCGCAAATCTCACTGCAGTTTTAATTCTCATCGATTTCTGCCACTCATGGGACAGAACATTCGATCGGATGTCATAAAATTTAAAAAAATCAGACGGGAAGATCTGCATTCGCGGTCCGAAAAAAGAATGAAATAGAACTGACAAAGTCTCTTGCCCGTGCGCGATCCTTTGTTCGCCGCATCGCCAAAACTATATATTAGCGGTCTAAAAAAAGAACACAAGTGCTCCATCGACATCCCTGTTGCGACGTCGAAACGGTGTCATTCCCCGGTCAAATATAGCCCTTTATTCCGCGAATATACGCGACAAGCTCGAGCTCGTAAGTTCTATCTATAGGCGATTCGAAAGCGGAGTCGTGTTGTATCGACGTGGAGACGGATCTCGTGAAACATGCATGCACGCGAGCTGCGACACGCGGCTCGTCACACTGACCTAGAATCGCGCATGGAGAAAAAAAGAGGTCCCGCTTCTCAGGGGGATGATACAATTACGGCCGCGCACGCGGGATTATCCGGTTCCGAAATGAGATTAAAGTTACTAGGTCCAATTACAGACACATTCCGTCAGTGTCGAAGTCACCAGCTTTTCGATCAAGTCGGTTTACGATAAGAGTCGAATCGAAGATCGTCTCTCGTCGCAAGCTTTTGGCACTCGATACTCAAATATTTCAGCAATTGATTTTAAAAAAATATTTTTCAAAAGTTTGTTACTCTACGAAAAGTCGGTCGCGAATTGAATCGAGAACCCGCATATTAAAGGGTAATTCTCTGAAATATCATAAAACTATATCGTGACGTTAAACATGATCGTGACGATGAAATATTGACGCAGATTCGCGAAACGTTGGCGAATACGTATGTTTTCTCGCGAATAAACGAAAGACGTTTTACTATGAGTTTTGCTAGAAAGACAAGTACCGGAGAAAATATTTTCTCTGACAAAAACTATTTGTTGTGTCTTCTTGAGTGTCTCGTTATCTTTGCGAGAAAGTTCGCGATGATGATGCTTTTGTCAAACAAGTTGTAAAAAAATAAAGGATATCTCAAACATCATGTAAAGACGTAAACAAATGGCAAAATTTAGCCATTGTAATTCTACATGCATGTTAATTATGTACAATGTTAAACGAATAATTATTAATCATTAAATACGTAAATTAAATATGTGATTAAATCGAAGAAAATTTTAAAGAATGTTGCTCTGAGAATTCCAATAAATTCTCTAAAATATTCTCTCCAGTCGGATCTGAAAATAAATAAAAAAGTTATAAGAAATTATTTAAAGTAATTCTGTAAAATTTTAATAGGGGAGAGTTGCCAAACGGTTTCCTAAATAGTATCTTATCAATATTTTATATTTTTACTTAACATAAGCAGTGTTTAATGATGAAAATTAATAATTTTATATTTTTACTGCTAATATTAATTAATATGCTAAATGCTATTTATATGAAGTAAAAATATAAAGTATTCATGAGGTAATATATATTCGAAGATTTTTTTTTCAGCATTTAAATTAATTAATTTACTCTCGAGATCTCTCTTTTAGCACGCGATAAAAATTGCTCCGCATATTTAGATGTTACGTTGACACAGTAATTTAAAAAGACTTCTAAATTACGGATTTGAATGACAATTTTGTCATTCCCCCTTTCAGCACGAGCGATTTTATCGCGAGACGCGCACGAAAACGAAGGTTGGCGACAAAATGCGATTGTTTAATCCGCATTTAATGACGCGCCGGGGCTGATCCCCGATTGCCGAGCATGAAAAACGCGACGCGAACAACGTTGAATTACGCAACAAAATTATACGTGATTAAAAAGACGAGAAAGCGACGGTTAAAGTGACAGTAAAATTAAATCTCATGGCCGAGGACGACAATGTAATTTACGACGGAAGAAACGTCCGACTGCGTTCCAACATCCGAAACGTGCGGGACTTTCCCGCCTTCGAGACATACTGAATCTTATTATCATTATGCTGCTTATCGACTCTAATAAATCGCGCACGATAACGCCTGACTGATCGCGAGTAATTTATTTACGGGAAGTTTGAAGCACTCCCAACCATATATTAGTACCTTCTCGCAAATCATTGCTTCGCGAAATAGTTACGCTCGCGACTACCGGTGCGCACTCGTAACTTCGCTCGAGAATCTCTTTTCGCCAATATATTTTGTTTTTCACGTGGCATGTTCCGGGTGTACTTTCGCGCAAGGCTGCGCGATGTTATCTCGAATAATTAACGTGATTATTATTATGCATTCTCACGATAATGCTTTATCACGCATGTGACGTAACAATCGTCGTTCTCCGTCGCACAAATCTGCTACGTAATCGCAATCATTGCTTTGAATGACTTTACATTTAACTGTAATTGATAATTAACAACGAGCACACGCTTGACTGTAATTAACAATTAATAACAATTCATACGCTTATAATTACACAAACGTATGGTTATTAAATTACTTATTTATTTAACAATACATTAATTTTGCAGGCGACGGAATGGTGGCTAAATGACATGTATCTGTCCGTCCCACTGGCCTTGCCAATTAACAGCAACCCCGGCTTGGCCGCGAAACCGAAGAGATTTGCGAATCAGCAGGAAGCCGCGGTATTCCTCGCGCGATTTCTCACCGAGCTGCTTAATTACCAGGAATTGCTGGACAGGTAAGGTAGCGCTTCGCAATTTTCTGCAATCTTGTCCGTTCTATATGATAATCCGGGATGTCCAATCGTAAGTTGCAAGCTTTCATTCCGCCGCTGAATGCAAAATATCGGGTGTTCGCTTCAATCTCATTAAACTTGTGATGTAATATGGAAGTTTTGTCTTATTCTTCAGCTTCTACGATTATTTCTATACAATTATCATTTATATATACAATCCATTCTTCACTTTATGCGATGCCTATTTTGGGGCGATCGTTGATACTGAAAAGCACAAATTCGTCAATGATCGAGAGAGAGAGACACGACAACGTGTCGACCTCGTCATCGTCTTGGTCGAGGACAAAAAGAAGCCGCGCTGAAATCAATTTAGAGAGGGCGTACGTCTGCGAGGAAATCCGGAGCGTAAGATCCATAGAAAGCGAGCATAAAGAGGAAAGGGACTCGCGAGAGAGAATGAGCGGACGTTTCCGCGAGCTCAAAGGATCCTCGGAATCCTGTATCCGGACGAGAATAAGCCGGCGCCGCGGGAGGAGAGTGCTCCTTTCTTTCAAAAACTAACGCAAATTCGCGAAGAGGGGCTCGCCCCTGGCGAGCCCCTCTTCTTAACTGCAAACGTAGCTCGTCTCGTCTCACGTCTCTCTGAAATAAAACGAGAGAGAGAGAGAGAGATTCGAAAGGCGAGAACGATGCATTCAACAAGAAGTCTACTCCTGTGTTTTTATTCTTCATTAATTAATTTTTTTTTTTAGTAAATTTAAAATCTTGAATATACACAAACGAATTGAATAAATTGTATGGTCGATCAAGTGAAAATTGGCTAATTTTTTTGATATTGCAATAACTTAAAAAAATCTCAAAATTAATACTTGTGAACTTGTATTCATCTATTATTTAAGTTAATTCATATTAATTTATACGAGTTGTCTGAAACTCGTTTTCATAATAAAAAAACGCGTGTAAATGTGAATTATCGAGAGAGAGAATAAATTCTGGATTTTGAGTAGGTCCGGATTGGAGGTTGAACGTGTGAAATCCAAAGATGGCAAGACCATGCAACCGCTCTGCATGGCGCAACATTATCAAATATTTCGGATTTATCGGCGACCTGGTGTAAACATCGACGAGCAAATTATCCTGGATAGAGCGTCCTCCGGCGACCATATTATTGTCGCGCATCACAATCAGGTGGGATTCATAAGTGAATTATATCGCATTAATACGAAATAATAGATAAAGATAAAATTTCTGTACATTTTTGCATTTCATTCTTTCTGGTATTTCAGTATTTCTGGATTATTCATCGATTAAATTAATCCTAATTATATGTAGATTAATTTTTGTTCGATTATCTCTGAAAATTCAATTGATTTGTTAAACTATTAAAAGTAATTACCGAACAACGCGATATCGAGAGAGGAGACATTTCGTGGACATTATCGCGATTTTCGCTCCTCCCGTTACAGTTTTACAGCGTACCGGTGAGGGCATCGGACCGAGGCCGGATCACGGAAATCGAATTGGTCCAGCAGTTACTGAGGATCATGGAGACCAAAGCCGATCCCAGAACTCCGCCGGTCGGAATTCTCACGACCACGAAGCGACCAGCCTGGGCGAAGGCGCGGGAAGAGCTGATAAAAAGTACGTATGACAACGTTTAAAGGTGTTCACTAGGTATAAGCATCCCATTCACGAAGAGAACATCGTACTTTAAGCGCTTGATTCAGAGGCTCTCTCACGCTGCGGATTTAAAAAAAAGAGCAACGCGATTGTAAAAAAATTACCTTAGCGATTAATAAAAGTAAATAAATATCGAAGTAGTTTAATTGGAGAGAGCAGGTAGGAGTCTCTAAATTTTTTTAAAGAAAAACCTAAGATCTCTTGTTTTTATCGTGCCGAGCTTCTTCGGACTGATTGTCATCTTTACAGAATCTAGTAGAGGAGGATCAATAAAAAACTTTATTGCTCCTTAACGTTCAGTTTCCTGCAAAGAAGAATCAATAAAAACTCAATTAATTCCAGCTTCACGTTGTGATGCAGCGCATTGCAATAATTACGTTTCAGATTTAAAATAATTATATCGCGTGTCATCACAATTGATTTTGTTCATTTTGCTTCAAAATTTGCGAAATTTTGCACGTGGCATGTGTCACGCTTCGTAATTTTGTCAGTTAAACAATTTATTCATGAAGCTCTGCAATTACAGTTTTACTGTTAAAAGAGAGAGAGAGAGAGAGAGAGAGAGAGAGAGAGAGAGAGAGAGAAAGAGAAAAGAGAAATATGATAATACGGTTACCCAAAAAATAGCCTTCCCGCGTCTTCGGACAACCCTCGTCGCCACGTGCCCTCGCTATAATTATCCACTCGCGTTCACCGCTTCGCCAATATTCGCAATATTCCTATTAACTCCCTAACCCGACCTTGCTCAACGAGAACCTACGACCCACCTACGCCTGCAAATCGAATGAACGGTCGACGCTAACGAGCTAACGGCGACCCGCGTTCGCGTTGATTAATTAAAGGCAAAAGCGTCGCGAAGACAAGATCGAGAGATTGTAGATTGTTAAAATAGAGAGATCCCGGGTATTTCATTTTAATAGATCTCATTTCGTAAATGCGCTCCGGTTTCATACTTACGGTAAGTTTTGCACGATAAAGCTACTTAAACTTACATTATATAAATTCGATCATCATTTTCCATGCTTTGAAATAAAAAAAGACAACCTCAAATTTAAAAAATCAATGGAAGTTTTTTAAAATATAAAAAAATTATGAACATATAGATATTTTAAATTTGATTCGAAATTTGATTTAGTAGTGAAAATTTTCTAATATTTTTCATTTGATTTCCATTATTGTATCATTTTTTTTATTTTTGCAATATTAACACGCAGGTACATAAAAATAAAAAATCGCTGCGTCGTCGAAGCTGACTGCCTAAACTAACGAGACTGCAACTGCTTCTAGACGAGCGCAATCGTCACAATCTGGAGTTGCTGGAGCGCTGTCTCTGCGTCGTTTGCATCGACGACGACGTGCTGCCGACCACATTTAACAATCCCATGAAGAAGGAGGACCGATGGATTGGCGACCGAGATTACGCGAACGTGCTTCATCACGCTCTCCACGGCGGAGGGTCCCGGCACTTGGGCGCGAATCGTTGGTTCGACAAGACTTTCCACGCTATTCTCGGCAAGGTGCGTTTAACGTACATTTACAACTGCTATAAGTCGACAGTTGATCTCGTAAATGCTCTTAGGTTTCGTATTTATGGTATAAGTTTTATTGGCACAATTTTACTTATTATAACTTTGATCATCGCTTCTTTTGCCTCGAAATAAAACGGGACGACTTCGCTTATTTTCGAATTGTTGTGAAAACCGACAAAACCAATAAAAGTTTTTACGAATTACGGACGTATGTAAATTTCTTAAATCGATTTGAAATTTAATTTAGTAACCAAATATTCAAATCTGAAGTGAAGTGGGATCGAATTTTTTAATATTTTTCATCAAACTTTTCATCGAAACTCGAGCACGCTTGGTGCGATTAGAGGACCTTCAACGGCGTTGTCTGTAAGTCGGGAACACGTAAAATGCCAAATGATACATCCAGCGCAGTTTTCCGAAAAACACTCTCCAGGGCTGCGTTCAGAAAACATCACCCAACTACGCTAGGGTGTCATTCTATCATCATTATTGTTCATTAGACGTAAACAAAGATAGAAGCAGGCAACATTTTCCACGGATACGCTCGGTAAATTGAACTTATCACTTTCACCATTTCCAGAGATGACTTTTCGATTTGATTGGTGTCAGGGTTCACGGGCGAAATCGCCGTTCGTGAATCCGCGACGTTACGGCACACATTGCGCTTTCATATGCCTCACAACGGAATGTGTTGTTTAATCCTGTCGGAATATTTTCACGGACGTGGTAAAAATATTTCCGCGTATTCGAGTCTACCTTTGTGTCGTGTCTCATTTAGAATTGATCGGTTAATTAATCTTTTACGACGAAGACATTATAGCTTCATTTATTATTTATTAATTATATTAGCGTAAAGGAACGAGATTATTTGATCGATTGTTTTCTCTCTTTTAATCGTTCGTTTATTAATGCATGATAATAATTAACAGACAAATATTAACAGACAAACAGTCATACAATAATTGGTTTTGTAACAATATGTAACGGCAAATATTAATGAATAATTTAAATTTTAATTATTTATAATATATATAACATTTCTTGCGCGTATTCGTATTTATCAAATGGTACATTTCTATTAATATTCTTTTTTAATTTTCTTCAAATTGAACATATAACTATACAATATTTGTAATGCATCTAGCTAATTTAATATCTTTCGCGTTTAATGCTAATAGTTTTATAACATGATAGTTATATATATATTGCAGTCAGTATGTTGTAATTTTTTATTTGTTCGTCGTTTCAAAAAAGACCGTTTCTCGATGTAAATAAAACAAAATTCTATTCAATTTTTTCGTTTATTCTTTACTCAGATTCTTGCCCCAAGACTATCCTCTATGAAACGCTATTTTTTTAATCGACGATCGTTTCTGACATTTCGAGAGACTGTCATTTTTCAATATAAACAAAGTCGAATTCTATTCCATCTTTTCGTTTATACTTTACTAAGATCCTTGCCTAAAGACTACCTTTCACTATTTTACTTGTCGATGATTATTTCGCAAATATTCATAACAGGACGGAATGTGGGGATTGACATACGAACATTCCGCCGGCGAAGCACCGGCCGTGTTCAAAGCGTTCGAGGAGATAACGGAGAAGATAGACTCTATGTCGCCGCCGGACGAAAATTTGGTACCTTCGCATCTGCCGGCACCCGAGAAGCTAGAGTGGTGTCTCACCGAGCAAAGTCTGAACGATATTCGAGAGGCCATGATGAACTTCGACGCGTAAGTAACTCTGAGAAAACAAAAAGGGAAAAGCTTGTCGTTCGTTTCCACTTGTGACAAATCCGCTTCTCGTGAAAATTGTTAAAGAAAAAATTAACACCGACGAAAGCGAGACCCGTTCGTAAATCTGCATAATATTTTTTTTTATCTTTTAGACTAGTCGAAGATTTGGACCTCTGTATTCTGTGGTTCGAGGATTACTCAAAGGAATTTATAAAGTCCTGCAAAGTCAGTCCGGACGCGTACATACAACTAGCTCTCCAGCTTACATATTTCAGGTGGAGTATATCGGAAAAGTGAAAAGGAATTCTCCTTTTCACTTTTACATTCAAGTCTCACGCGCAAAACTGTAAAAAAAGTATCTCGTTCCGAAATATTGCTACGTACAATTTGATAGCAAAAATTGGGAATAGTATCTTATATGAAAGATCATCTTTCACTTGCACGATTATCACGTGAAGGAAGTCGATGATAGACAAAAGTTGTTAATAAATTAAATCAAGTCGTCGCTTTCATCAGCATGATCTTGCGGTGTTCGTAGACTCCATGGGAAACTAGTGGCCACTTACGAGAGCGCCAGCATCCGAAGATTCGCGTTGGGTCGCGTGGATTGCATTCGGGCTGCCAGTCCGGAAGCGTTGTCGTGGGCGAAGGCCATGTGCCAGGGCGATCCTCACGGCCAGATGAATCAGCCGAACAACGCCGTGGACGGGAGCCCCAAAAGAGTTCAGTTCACCATTTACAGTGTAACTGAAACTTGGCATTTTTCCTATGCGATTCTCGTGTCGTGTAACATACACAACTCGAGTACACTCGACAGAACTGCAACAAGGTCGAGCGGAATGCGTTACTTTACTTTTCTCCAATCTCGCCTCAATACCTTTTATTAATTCTTTAAGCGCCCCTTGCCATTGTAAATACAAATAAATTTTATTTTATTATATTTACGGATTATTTTGCGTAAGTTTTCTTGTATAATTTATGATAATTTATGAATAATTTAATTAGAACACAGTTTTTTTTGCGCAAGATAACGAAACCTTAGCGATTCTCTGCTGGATACGCTGATCTCGGGAAAATTAAATATTGAAAACGACGAATAATATAATGATTAAGCACTCGCAAAATTTTCACGACTTGACGCCGGTTAAAAAACGCTATTTTCAAAAATCTCGCCTCGAATATTTTTATTATTACGTACAATAGTTTCATTGTAGCAAATTCGTAGTGAAATGTGTTCAAAGATATTTCGTTCATGTATATCACGATGCGTCTTTTGCAGTGCTACGAAAAGTTTCTGAGCGGTTGGTCGTATTGCCCATTTGCATTGCCAAATGCATCCACCTACGAGAAGGTTTCGGTATAATATCTACACTGTTACTTTTCCGTTTATAGATATGTGTTTCTTGTCTTATGTTATTATCAACAATTATTTTCTTCATTTAGATTATATCATATTGTTTCTATTATGTTTTCGTTGTCCAATTGGATATTTATATATATGTATATGTTTATGTAATATTTTTGCAATTACAATTTTGTATTGACGTACGTTACGTATATGTTTATACACTACGCTTCAGCTGATCTTTATCTGTAAGGTGCACGAAGTTATCGGTGTGTGGAAACGCTATGTACGAGTTCATGTGCCAGTAAACTTTATATGTGATTTTCATTGAATAATGCTCCTCAAATTACATCTAAGTAATACTTCCGTCTCTCTTTGCGTTTATGTTTTTTTCAAAGTACAAGAACTCTCTGAAGAGTTTCGAAACGCGAAAGAAGAAAGCCGCAGTTACAAAAACCGTTTGTAAGATCCACAAGTTAAGCGGCGACCGGAAAGAAAGAAAAAAATAGAGAACCCACGAGAAAAAAGGCAATCAATTAGACCGGTTCGTCGGCTCGATTCGTCCTTCGCGATCGAGTATTTGCACGATCCTCGAGAGGCACCCGAGCAAGTTCCGCGGGGATATTCCGTTTGTTTCCCTTACACAATTCACCCTCGTTCGGAAAATACTGCGGCAACGAGCTGTTGTTTCTCATTTACCGCGCTCGGTTGTTTCCCCTTTAGTGGGGATGTTGTCTCAGCCGCTCCTTTTTCCCTCCCTCGTCATCGTTTCCTGTTCATAGCAAGTTAAATTTTCTGCAAAGAGATATTTTTTCAAATTCCTGCCAAGCTTATTTTCTTTATTTTATGGAAATTATCAACTTATCTTCTGCCTAACATTATTTAATTTGCGACTTTTTTAATTTTATTCATTTAATATATGATGTCTCTCTCTCTCTTAAAAACTGGTTTAATGAACGTCAATTATCTTCATGTTCGATGTTGCTTCTTACCGTCATGTTTCAAAAATAATAAGCTCAGAGTGTTGTCTGTTGCACAAAATAAATAAATAGCAAAAAAGAAGTTTACTGTTCATTAAAATCGGAATATCATGAAAAGGAACTTACAGTACAAATTAGCATAATTAGATGTAGAAAGATTAGTTTGAAATATATTGAGAAATCCAAAATATCGAGTCCACCTGGTTATAAAGTCAACGGAGCGTACTGATTCCTTCGTGATTTCTCCGAGCTCTTTGTCGATCTTTGATATATGTGTCGGGAAAATCTTCGTCGAAAAAAGACTCAAACGATCGACGCGTTGGACTCAACTGAACGTTGCTTCCGGCTCGCTTCTCTAGGCGGAAAGGATCAAGGAGCTGTTCGACCTGGCGGTGCAGAGGCAGACGAAAGAGATGAACGACAACATATACGGCCAGGGTATTGATAACCACCTGATGGGGCTACGTTACGTGGCGAAGGAGGCTGGCGAACCGATCCCGGAGATCTTCACGGACGAGGCTTACGCGATCGTTAATCACTTCGCCCTCTCGACATCACAGGTCAGTGATCAGGATTCGCCACTGGTTCACCAGCAAATTTATGACGTCGTTGCCTTTCAATTAGCCATGAATGCACATTTCACGAGTTCTTTGTTATAACGAAAAGTGTGTATTTTATGACGTTTAAGAAATAAGATGGCACAAGCTTAAAATTATTGGCTTCGCCGCGAGAAAACGATGATAAGTCGCGGTAATCTGAAATCTTTTTTCGATGAGAACGTTCCATCTCTTGATTATCTGTTATTATGCCGTGGTGCACGCATAAAGATCATTATTTAAAATGGTTTATCATGATGAAATATAAGTCAAGATCCCGGACATGCCATAAACATATTTTATAAAAAGATACTTAACGATTCGGACAGCTCGAGGCCGACGCGATATGATCAGTTTGTTTACGAAAAGTTATGTAACTGAGAAGATGATTTACATTTTAAGAGAATGCGATTTTAATTAACATAGAATAAAAGTATATTCGCTTGTGCACATTATTCCACGTGATATTTAATATCCTGTTATACTGGATATGATATTTTCTTTGCGGATACATTCCGCAAAAAAAGGCTTAAATCTCTCTCTCTCTCTCTCTCTCTCCTCATTAATTCCTTAATTTATGTTACAAGAAATGAAGATATAGCTTCCTGAGCTTCCTTAGCTTCAGTAGCGATGACGATCGAGCTGTCATTAAAAAGAACATACATTTTTTATGGCGTCGCACGATGTGACGCTTGAAATGAAGGTAAGGGTTTACCCCACAGGTAACCACGAAGATCGATGTGATCGTCGGATACGGGCCGGTGGTGCCGGACGGTTACGGATGCGCCTACAACGTAAGAAAGAACGGCTTCGTCTTCTCGGTCTCGGCCTTCCACAGCGACGGCAGGACCAACGCGATGCAATTCGCGCAAACGTTGGAACAGAGTCTGCGAGACATGGCGGCTATGATAAAGAATTCGAAGAAGTGATAGATGTGCGCGTGACAGCTTCGTGAAACATAAAGTCGCAAAAACGCAGCGCAGCTTCTCGCCGATCCCGGCGGGGGGTTGAGATAGAAGAGCGTCGAGCTTCGCGCGTCGCACGAGGGTGGTTCGAAACGCAGGACCTGAATCGGACCCGTAAGATGCACAATCGAATGACATCGAGGCCGCTTTCCCTCGTTTACGACATGTCCTTCGACATGTTCCATTCGAGAAGTTCGTAAATACGAAGTGTCGGAAACAGGCATCTTTCGTTATCACGCATCATCATTCCGTCATTTGATTTCTCGCGGTAAATCAGTTGACTTTAATTACTTCGAATTACTTCGGAGTTCGAAGTGGAGAACACGACTTTCGAAGCACCCTTGCATGAAGTACCCTGTATGAAAGTATATACTTGTCGCGTAGACTTAAGGAACGCGAGCGTAGGCGTAGCGCAAGAAAGATTTATCAAATCGCTCTCGCACAACTCGTTAGACATATCGTTGGTTTGATATAATCTTTATGGAGCATGTAGGGAAGAAAGAGAGAAAAAAATTAGTGAAGCGTCGCCAAAGCGCGCGAGCTTATCAGAAGCTATCGTGATTCTTAAGATATCTTTTGCTGTATGAGCTGGTACTAGAAGCGAATCTCTCGTTGTCTGTTTTCTAGAGAAGATGTACAAAACGCACACGCATACACACATATACACACAACACATACGCGCGTTTACATAATCTCGTTCGCGGTGACAGCGAATTAAAAATCCTTCAGCGGTAGCCGTCGTATAGTAGGCGTCGTATGTTATAGATCGATCGGTCGTTTTAAAACTCTAGTCCGCTCCGAGAGAGAGAAGAATAAAGTTTCTTCGAGCGTTACGCCCGGGCGCTGGAAAAATCGCTGAAATGATAAGAATTATCGTCGATCGAAAAGTCGCTTGTTACACGAGCATCAAGAATTCCGTTCGGACGTCTTGAATTTCCGCAAGGAAAAGAGATAACGTATCTTCGATCTTCTTCTCCATCGTCCAATCGAGTTTCTAGAGAAAAAGAAGTTTTTAGTTTGCTAGGAGTGTAAAGTTCGCTGTTCATCGCTACTTTGCACTTTCGCAAACGATCGACTCATCTTAGTCTTCTTTTTCTTTTCTTAGTCTTCTTTTCTTGGGATCCAATTTGAACTTTCATGGATTATTCGGTTGTTCGATTTTGCAGCTTTCCAGCGCGTGGGACTCGTTCAATGCAGAAACACACTAAATGTGGCCAATCGTACGTATGTTGGCGCCCGCACAGTAAACTCTTGTCCAATTCTTAGGTAGGTCGGCGGATCGCATCGCTCGAGTTGTCAAGAGCCAATCGATCGTCGACGGTATAGCTCTATCTGTCTATCGTGCTATTCTTCTATTCCCTACGATTTACCGTAACTGTTCCGTATTGTGCCAGGGTTTGCGACCGATAAGGCTATAACTATACATATGGTTGATTTGACAAAATTACACGTGTAATTAACATAATCGTAATGACATATATATCATTAATATATAACGATATTTGTGCAGTTTTTCTCGGAGGATCACTGAACGTTTTTTCAATCGTAATTTCCTTGGTCAATCCGGAAAACAATTTTTCTTTAGCAAAAATGTTGATGGACATTATCGCTTTTTCAAGTTTCGATTATAATTAAAATTTATTAAGATCTTAATAGAATTATAATGTCTTTATTTTTTATTCTGAAGTTTAATTTGCCAATCGAAGATTAATTAATCAAACATTAAATTTCTAAATATTTTTGTGAAGGAAAAATCGATTTCGAATTGGCCAGAAATTCGGGAAAAGGCACCATTTTGGGATAATCTGTATATAATTAACATGATAACTGTGTAGTGTAATGATATAATTCTGCTAAGATCGAATCTCAATGTTTCAAATCTCATCGAAATGATATCGGTTCCAAATCTTGGTACGTACAGAATGAGAGAGAAACAGATTCCTCCAACTTTACACAATTTAGATAAATTTATCGCGACTCTCAAGCATTGTTACATTAGATCTGATATTTATGTATTATTGTTCATTTAAATGGGATTGGCACATGGCACAGAGAGCCAAATTCCAAAAAATTTCATATCTTAAAAATACAAATGTAATGTTCCATTTCTATCGCATCATCAATCATTTCAACGATAAATTCTCATTTACTTTTTCTACATCTAGCCACTCTTACAGCTCTTGAATAATTAGTAATTAAGGATAAAAGACGCTTCTTAACTTCAGCGAAGGAAAGTAAGTAACAAGATTATCAATTAATTTTAAACAAACTTGGTTTTAAAGAAAATATATATAATTATAGTAAATATATTTCGTGATTAAAAATACGCAATGTTAAAAAATTTAGAATGCGATGTCTCTCTCAATGTTTTCGCTAAAAAAATTAATTTTGAATTAACTTAAGAATCTGTACAAGAAAATAATACAGAAACGAGATATTTTATGTTTTTTCTTAGAGATTGTGTCTGTAAAAATCGCATATCTATCTATATACATATCAAATATGTATCAGACACACACGCGTATATCGTCCTCTTATTCTCTCGTAATAATCCCATTTTTCTGAACAATAATACATTTGATTCGTTGGAACAGAGGCGAATTCGCATTTCTTCGACTCCGCGATTTAGATAATTTAGGCGATAATCTGTCGCGTTCGCCTTATCCTCTCAATACCGAGGTATTGCTGTTATCAATAGCATCGTGTGCTTGTTGTAATTATAACGGTGATTAATCGGGAGGAATATGCGTGTACAAGATAAAATCGGCTATAAGATAAAGTTTTTAGATGTCGGCGTTTAGTTCGCTTCTCGATAGTTCCTCTAGTTAAGATATAATTATTCTAATTATTGTTAAAGAAAATGAGGGAAAACATGGGATATCGCAGAAGAGGCTTTAGACAAGATTTTTTATGTCAGATTTGTATGAACAACGAAGTGTTCTTTGTTGTACACAAGATACAAATTTTAGATCTGTTATCTGATCAACACAGATCTTATCACAACTGATTTCTTGCGCGTTTGAAAGTAAAAAAATTATATTACGACTCCACTATATACCGAATCTCCCTCATCTTCTTATCTCCTACTCTTATTGCAAAAACATTGTTAAATGCGATAGATTTGTTCACGTTATTCACGTTATATATATATTTTATAAAGAAAATTGTGCCAGATTTTAGCTTTACTGCGTCGGTTTCGTTAAAAGAAAAGAGTTTTTAAAGAAAGTGAATCAGTGGACCTTTAATTAAAAAATTTTACGATTTTCGTATTCCTAGAGTTAATCTTCAAGAAATTTCGCATCGTTCTGATTCTTCCTCGTCGCTTCGTTCTGTTTTCTGAATTTTATCTACGTTGTCATTATTTGATTGTTATGTTATGTAACCACGAGTTACGCGTACGAATTTTACGGGAGTTAATCAGGGAAGTTAATTTAGCGAAAAGTACGGAGAGAGAGCACGGTGCCTCCTCGTTATTGTTAGAGAAAGCAACGGAAAAGAAGATACGTGTATATTATGACAACGCGCGCATTCGAGAATACGCTCGGTGGCGGAACGCAACGAGGTACTTCCTTTTCCGACGAATTTCGAAACGCGTCGGTATTGTAAAAATACGAAACGTCGTCCACAACGGACACACGTATTTTTGCAGCACTGCTCGAGAGGCGTCATCAAAGTGACGGGAGAAGTTTCAGCCCTTCGCCGCCGAGGGTGAAGATACACACGTGTTCTCGCGTATGCAGGGTACGGTCAAAATGTACGCTGTTGAAAGCGTTTTCTCGGAATCGCACGAAGATGTTGGAAGAGAAAGGTTCTTGGATATCTTGTTCTTTATGTATATGATTGCAGAATTTATATTATGTATATATTTTTCGCGCGATCCGCGACTCGCTCGCGTTCGTTTCAATTGCACCCTGTATACGATATATACGCGTGTGCCAGGTATTCTATATTAGATTCTAAGAAAGAAGCACACAAATACCGCTATTATTACTGCATAGTTTAAAGTCAGGAAGTACGGCTAGAGATACTTTACTTATACATATCGCGAAGCCAATTGTGATCGCACTTTTGCGACCAAGAATCTCATACACATATCAGGCGAAAGCCAACGTAGAGACGATTTTATTCCGGGATAGCATATATCCTGATAAATCGTTAGAGGCACTTACGAATGTAATTACGGTATAACTCGAGAGTTCTAAGTAGCAGATAGAAATATATCGCGTTAAATTATTCGTTGTTTCCGGGGTGTTTCGTATCGCGTGAATCGCGACAGAACGACTCTATTCCGTGACCTTTCAAGTCACTAATAATGTCTTCGGTTAGTTAATAATAATTATTAATTGAAACATTAAATAATTTCTACGTAAATCAATAAACGTTGATTTTCTTGAGAAAATTCACAACCGATATTAAATATCGATTCGTCACAAACTCATCGACTTAAATATGTACTTAATATGAAAATCGTATGCATTTAATGTTGAATGTACGCAGGTATAAAGGATATATTTCTAGAGTAAGCAGATGACCAAAGCAATAAAAGTAATGAACAGAGAATAGCACGCGTTTGCAACTGCATTTAGATTGGCGATAATCTGAATTAGTATTTAAGGATTAATTCTCTCGCAGCTCCAAGGGCCATTAATTCCATGAGCAATCGATGTCTAGTTTATAAATTACGGATATCGTTTCCACAAACGTGTTGATTAGAATAGATATTTTAAACTATGCGTTACGACTGTTAATGGTAGCGTCACAGGATGATAAAAAACAAGAATGAAAGTATGATTATATAATTGTAGCATATTCGTGTGAAAATAGTGTTGTAATATTGATAGATCTGATCTCGTGACAACTATGAGAATTGAACAGAATAAATTCATAGCAAATTGCATTCTTAAGCATCAATAGAAACAATTTCAAAGAGTCGCGATTCACGCACGCGATCCGTAATCGTTACGGGCTTTCATCGTTGTTAAAATATTTATTAAAGACTTCGTGGATATATATATTGTATATTATTAAGCTTTCAGTTCTTCGGTCAGTGCTTGAATCTTGCAAGCCTAGTATAGACGCTATTCTTGAAAATTATCAGGGCACACATAAGAATAATAATGTTATATTTGTCTGACTAATCGATATGATTGCCAGTTTCTAAAGAAATTGATTTTATCCTTATCATCAGTTCCCCATGTAATATAAATTGCATTTTTTTACTCTAGCTCTTCATACAACAAATTCGCAGTCTACTTTACTTTTAATTTTTTGCACATCAATATTATTGTTGATTCTTGTTTCCTAAATTCATGTATACATATAATGTAAATAATTTATATTTCTTTTTGCTTTCGATCTCTCTCATATAAATTTAGAGGAAAAAATTAAATTTTTTGTCGTAAACTAAAGATAGGTAATAATAAAAAAGAAATATATATAATAAAAACGTGCGAGGTCCGATAGATCATAAACTGGAAAGTTATAAGACAAATTATAATTTCTAATTATATTTTTAATGCCACGTATAAAATAATTCATACATAATCCAATAGTTTATATAAAGATTCTGACACAAATATATTTAACTTAATGTGTTATGCAGTTTAAAATCTAATATTTTAAACAATTTCTTTACAGTTTTAACACAGAGTTTGCACAGAGTTTTTTTACTCTTGGATCATGTATGACTGATTTTAATCCTTATGCGAACGTCTTAGTTTTTATTTGAAGAATTCTTTTCATTTTCGAAAGATCCATTTACTCACATTTATTTATTATCTCTAGCAGATCTGTTAAAAATATTTTTCTTAAATGAATACTCGATTGAAATTTTATCCTTCTAAAGACATAAAGGGACTGTTCGGATAAGAATTAGAAATCGTGGCATAAATTATACGTTCGATAGACAAACGAATAAATACACTCAGCTTACCGTTCGCGCGGAAAGCATACACAGCATACCTCCGCTAAGTAATTAACCCATGTCAAAGTATGTTGTATCACATGTGTACGTTTCCTCGTGCAGAAATAAACTCCATCGAAATATCAAACCCGTTTTTCTTTATTCTTCATCATTTTATTTAAAATAGAATATCCATTCTATAGTAACATAACAAGTCATTTTATCTATAAAATAATTATAACAGAGGTAACACATGCATGCTCAAAGCTGCCATATTGTATCTTAAAAGGTATCTTAGAGCAATACTTATAATTAATCACCTCTCTTTAGGTCGCAATTAGCATTAAATAGGAGTGCCTAAAAATACGAAGTTTGACGTAATGTGAGGGTCGGGCAGCCGCATTTAATACTAATTGTGAGATGTGAATATAATTCACGGAATGTGAAGTATCTTGCCTCTATCGTTTGTACTAGTCATATATTTATAAGGAATAGACAGCATATACTATACTACAGCTTATAAACAATAAATGCACGTTTTATAAAACTATATTTGTATATATATTTAGGCATATTTAGATAAAAATAAAAAGAGATGTATTTCTCATACATTCTTCTTAAACACTATATATTCCTTATAAATATATAATAACACTCAACTGAGTGTGAAAAACGCAAACATCGCATCATAATAATCAAATTATTTATATTTCATTAAAAAGTTTTTAGGACCTTTCAACTTCTTAACGAATATATTATCAAATTTATTCTCTAACTATTTTAAATCACATATAATAGATAAATATAAAGAATATCCCAAAGTTACTTTTTCTTTTCATTAGATAATCCTGCTGAAACTTTTTACTCACAAACATTAAATCAATGCTATTAATAATGTCATCTTTAATCGTTTATATTAAATATTTTTATTATTGAATCTACGAAGATTCTTAGAGTCATTTTATGTAAAAGTTATTTCAAACTAATTGAAAAAATAAATTTATTTTACACTTTATATATACCTATGTATAATAAAATCTAATATGAAACTTTCAATGCTAAAAGCTTTGCTAATTTTTATCATCATTTAATCACAATTGTAATAAAAAAAAGTGTACTTTGGAATATATAATGTATAATTATGCTTAAGTATAACATGATCACAATACTTATATTACACTGGTTTTTGTCAGTGAATAAAATATTTTCAGACTACTTCGTTTCTTTGTATAACCTGCTGAAAATATTACAGACTATTATATTTAACATAATACTAACAGAATATTATGTTTAATCAGTGTCGTTGAAGCTGGATAAAACATATTGAATTGATATAGAATTGAATTATTCAGAACATGTGAGAATATGTTCAAACAATACGATAAATGAGTGAAACAATCTATTGATTAAATACAAATGCAAATACCAGTTTTGTATCCCTGACAGAGATCGTGCACTGCAAAAAATAAATATAAATATTATCGCTAAAAAATAAACGTCATATGAATTTTCTAAAATCTTCTTAATGATTTTATCACAAGATATGATAGTCCCAAAATTGATGAAAAAAAGATTATAATGTATGAAAAAAATTGAAGAATTATAATTCGGATAATTTACTTACATCTTCCCGAGCTCTTAGTATCGCGGCATCGTTAAATCAGCGTTAACATCTTCATATTCTTCACGTGCGAAAGAATGCGCGAGGAGATTATTCGCGGTTGATCTTTTCTTCGGATCATGTTGAAGACACTTTTTCACGAGGTCTATGCCTTCCGCGGAAAGATTCTTTGGAAGTGCTGGTGTTTCTCCCATTCCAACCTTTCATAAGAAATCAAAAATATCGAGTTAATTAATATGTATTTTAAATTTAAAAGATATCTAAAATTCGATTTAGAAAACAAAAATGTAAAAAAATTTAATTCTAAATTCCTAATCCTAAATATCTAATTCTTCTTTCTCAAATCATCAAAATGATTAAATAACTTTCCCATCTTCATAATAATGCATTTAATTGCAATTACCTTAAACATAATTTGATAATTTGAATCGTAATCCGACCAAGGCCGCCGTCCACTCGCCATCTCGATAATACAGCAACCCACCGACCAGACATCAACGGCTCTACCGTGTCCACTACTTTCTGACTTCATGAATACTTCTGGTGCCATATAAGCTTTAAAAAAAATTGAAGAAATAATTAAAAATATAAAAGTTTAAGTAAAGTCGAACAGTTTATTAAATTTTTAACCGCAGCTGTACAATTAATCGCAATAAATTTATGTGATTTTTAATAAATAACAATTAAAATAATAATGAAAAAATAATACTAACCTTGAGTACCGACAAAGCCTTGGAGTTCTCCAGGCATAGTTGTATGTGCTTTAATCTGTACCGCGCTACCAAAGTCGCCGAGTTTTAAACAATTGCCTTCGTCTGTTAGAAAAATATTTGCAGCTGCAAAAAGAGAGAAATGTTATGCAACCATAAAAAAGCATAAATTTTACAAGAAATTATTTTAAATATAATTACTTTTAATATCTCGATGAACTATTCCGTGAGAGTGCAGTGCTGCCACAGCCGAAAGGAGTTGATGAGTGTATTTTCTGATCAAAGATTCCGGCAGTCCATTGCCGCTACCCGCCACCAAGCTCTCGAGAGTTCCTTCCGCACAAAATTCCATGAAGATCAACATTTCTTCCTGAAAACAAAATTTATCGTGATAACGTGATAATCATGAGTTGATACATCATAATGATAATTATGTTATATTTATCGTACACGATGAATTTCTAGCCCATAATATCGCACTAAATGCTTGTGCTGAATTCCCTCGAATATCTGTAATTCCTCGGCGACTCGCCTAATCGCTCTGTGATCGCCAGGTTGCAGCTGCACTTCTTTCATGGCCAACAATTCTCCTGTCTGATTGTTCACTACAGTATATACTTTACCAAATCTTCCCTGGCCTGGATAATAAAATTCATTCATTAAAATAGCGTCACTAAAAATATAATTATAATTAATCTATTGATACAATAATTCTTTTGTGCTTCAGATGATGATAAAACATACCTATTTTAATACCTCGCTGCCACGTGAATGTAACTCGTCTCGCCTTGATATGAACTCTATCTGCTGCTTTCCTGTCGATGATTTGCCCAATAAGCTCCCGACCTCGCAATCTTTCGTCGAGCTCGTTCTCCACTTTTCTAATAGCACGAATGACTCTCTCATGTCTCTGTGTACCCCGGTCGGATGTGTTTATTATCACTGCGAGATTTCCGTCAACCACGTTTGATGAATTATTTTTCTTCGCATTAACCAATAGGTCTGGTGATTTCAAAGTGTCTCGTGGTTTCTGAGAGATGCTGATGCTCGCGGTTCTAGTGCGATGGCACGGTGATGAAGCTCTTGATCGCGATAATCTTCTTATATCTAAAAACAAATGTTGCCAATAATCATAACGATATCTATTCATTTTCAAGACCAAATTATTCATTTAGAAAGTTTCAAAAACTTAGATAACAAAACAGATATCTAGTAAAATTATACAGATATTTTTAACTTGCAGCCATATATAAAGATAAATGATAAAAACTAATCATACAAAGATTAAATTTGATTAAAAATAATTAAAAAATCATATATTACTTTCTGTCTCCGGCGTCGATCCCGTAACTGACGACACAGTTCCTATCACATGAGAGATGCAGCGATCCATGTGCATCTTTAACTCCTCGAACTCTTGGTCAGTGAGATGTTTCGTGTTTTGCGGCTCGCACACTGTCATTAAAAATTCTAGACCTTGATTCGCCCATCTAGGCCTCAAACCGCGGCCACGCTCGCATCGTGTTCTCACAAACTCCATCCATAATAGTGCAAACGATACTAGACCTCGCGCCAGAATAGCTTTCTCTTCCAGCGAGAATAGCTTGCATATCTCCTTGTGAAAATCGAAGCCCATCTTGTAAGCTTGATGAAGGATATCGCGGATTCTAGATCGTAAGGCCATCTGATCGTTCTCATTAATCGATTGCTCCACTTCGTTGGCTTCGGTTTGAAAGTCCTCGATCACCATCGTTATGCGATGTTTCAAATCCAGGATTATATCCTATACAAATGCAAGAAAAAAAATTTAGCTTTTTAACAATTACAATCATTTATTTAATCTTACCTTCAACATTTTTAATGATTCCTCCAATTCCCGATCGGAGACGGGCCATTTATCGATGTCACATTTCAAACATTTGGCGAGGTTAATGCTCTTCAAAATTTTCTCCCGAGTCTCTACGAACATTCCCTGCCATTCGCGACCCACAAACATCAAATGGAATCTAAGCATTGATTCATATATAGAAAAAAACAATTTACAAAAACAGAAACAAATAAATGGAAATTTTTTCTTACTTGCTTAATAACTCATCGTCCTCTTTTTCTTCGTAATTCGCGTTCTCCCGAATCTCACGAGTCCGTTCGATGAGAAATTCATTCACTTGCTTAATCATCGTACACGCAATCTTACTATAAGAAACATCTTCCATATCAAATACATAAAATAAAATAATTAAAAAATAATAAAGAGTGCTTAACAATAATTAAATTTTCTTTTACATTGTTAATTTTATTTAATTCATTCTATTAATATTATTTGCAAATTATATAAAAAAATATATTTATATTCTGATACTTCACTTACTAGAATTTCACGCCAGCAATCTTGTATCCATTACTTATATGTCCAGCAATGGATTTGACAAACAACCATTCATCCGTAATCAAATTTTTGTGGAAGCTATCGTGTTGCACCATGTCTACCCACTGCTGAAGATAATCCAGATACACCTCGAACACAGCTCTCAAACTCTCGTCGAAGTACTTGACATCTTCCTCGAACAAACTCTCACATCCGGTTTTGTCACTGGCGACGGCAGCACGAGAGTGCGCAGCGAATCGGTCGCGATGGATGCAAGCAATCCTGAGACCCTCGCGAAGCTCCCGCATGAGCTGTCGGACCGACAACGGACTCGGCTGCTCCGGTTTTTGTTCCAATCTCATTCTTAGAAATTCATGGACCACGTCCAGAGGCACACGCGAAAGAAACACAAAAGCTGCCCTGAGAAAAGATATTATTATTGTGCAAACTTTGTTTATTTTAACATAACATACGGCTTAACATTCTCTATATTACTTCCAAATTCAATTCAAATAAAGAGAATTATCTAAGCTATTTTAAATAATATTTAAAAATTTTTTAAAAATAAGAAAAATCTTTTTATTAAAAAATTCCACGTACCTGTATGATGGTAGATTCAATTCTTTCGCTTCAGAGCTCCAAATACCGTACCGTCGTAATTCTCTGTCACCTTCGTATTCCTCATTTGTACTATTATCGCATCCCTCACAGTCATTTTTTTCCAAAGTTAATCTTGCTTTTCTCAATATAGATGTATGTAATCGATCCAGGAAATTCAAACTTTTCCGGAGACCTCTTGTTTTTAATACATCTTCAATATATTTTCTAAGTAAACGAACAAAAATTGTCATTATATAATTCGTAAGTCATATATTACATTCGCATAACATAATTTTTTTTAAATTTTATTTAATTGCTTGAAAATAAAATAAGAATACAAAAAATTTTATAGTAAATTTTATAATGCAGATATAAACAAGAAATTTAATAATAATTTTTAATTAAAAACAGATATTGATATATTATAAGTATATAGTTCTATGTACCTGTAGGCGTGTCGATCAAATTCGACCAAGTAAAAATCAAGTCGGTCGACTCTTTCATCTTCAAAACACGAGAAAGAGGTTTCCGGAGTAGGTGGCAGTGATTGCGATATAAATGATAAACCTCCGATCGAAGAATTGTTGCTGTTATTGCTGTCGGAAGGGCTGGAAATTTCGTCCTGTTGAGGTAATTCAAATCGCACTATGGATTGTCGCTCCGCAGAATCGATGGTATCTGAAGATCGCGAACTAAGGATAGAAACAATCGATTATCGGAATTTCTATATTTTAAACTACATACGTCGAGAAAAAATCAAAGATATCTTTTTTCTGACACGTTGCGAAAAAAATTTGAATACAAATAATACAAAGTATTGCTAGAATAACATTGATTTGAATCAATGTACCTGATGCCAGAATCGTTAAACTCGTCCTGTTTCTTCTTGTTGTGCAGCATCATGAGTAATCTGCCCAGTATCTGCAATTTGAACCGATGGTGTTTTGTCATGTTGTACCAGAGACACATAGCTTTCACCCTGTCCGTGAATTCGGGACTCTTGTACAACGGATAATTAACGGCGAACGCATGGGAGGATGGATACAAAGCTTCCGCGGCTTCCAAGCGAGTCAACAGGCCTTCCACTTGCTGCAATGCTTCCCCCTGCGCACGGGCGCACGCACGGCAGTACATAGAGAGACAATCTGGGCATACGCCTAGCTCGATGTTTGGACTTGAACCGGAATACGTGGATCGATCGCTCGCAATGTCACCAGGGCTGATGCAATTCGAGCCTCCCTCTTGCACGTCCGCGATGGGATCGTATCTAATGCAATAATTGCGTTCTCTTAGCGCTATCGATGTGCTAACTATCGCGCGTTATTTATTTTTTTATACCTAATTAAAATTATTATGTATCGCAAATTCCCTTTAATTCTGCTCACCTGTATTCCATTATTTCTGAAAGTAAATTATCCACCACCTCTCGTTGGCGGCATACATATTCATCCTGCGCCTCTAGACTACGGTCTGCGTGATGCGCTTGTAATTCCAACCATATCATGTCCTTCAATTCGTTTTGCCACGTAGTCTCCTCGTCACTTATCTGGCGACGACAATTCCGTTCTGAGCTTCCCTGCACAAAAAAATAGATAATTTTAATAACGATAAAAAATAAAAATATAATATTCTATGGATAATAAAATGCATTTGATTTAGGTTTATTTTGTAGTGATATTTAATAATATATTTACCAACTTAATTAAGAGAGAGAACGTGCCATGGAAGCTTTCTCTCTCTTTCAGGCTCTGCGTTCTCGGCGATTGCGCGCGTAGATTTTCGTCATTTATCAGCACACTTCGCTCTCTGACTTCACGCTCCACCTTCTTCTCCTCCACGTCAACGGGTTTGGATCGCAGGCAGCGGAATCTATTTTTAGTCTCGACCTGCAAGAAAGAGCATATTTTTTGACTTCGTGCCAAGTACGCAAAGGTGAGAACGGCCGCGTTTGGAAAGCATTTGATGGATCGGAAAAACAAATCTGATTGATCAAATATGTATTAATCACAGACACAAACATTAAGTTTTCCAAACGCGGCTAAAATCATATATATGATACTCAAAATCATTTGTTCTCTTTTTTCGAACCTTGATTTGATTCGGCGTCGACGCCACGTCGCCGGTGTATCTCTCGGCTGCATAGTTGTGTGCAGCCTCCATGTCGAGTTTCAAATCCCTTTCGTTGCCGCGTAGTAATTTCAAACTTCTCTTGCTCTTTCTGCCCTCCTTCACATCCTCCTTCGCCTCGTTCTCACAATCTTTGTCCGCTTTATCGCACATTTCATTGAAGATGATAGTATCCAGGGTATTGCGCCTGCGGATAGCTGTCCTTGGTCTAACTTCTTTCTCTATTGATTTAAGATCGCTAAAAATGACAAAAGCTAAAGATAGTTCGCACACTTTGTAGTCACACGAGTGACAATCAAATTAGCGACCTAGTTGATTCATATCGCGAAAACTGTCTTCCGCGAAACGTAAAAAAACGCGAAACGAAAACGATTCCTTTGAGAGAGAAGATGTTTCTTATGTAATTTCCAATTTTCAAAATCATTCTATATCTTAAAATCACAAAATGCGTATTTCACAATTAAGGATGTTGGCTGTACAATACCATCTAAAAGTTATCGAAATTTACACGAAAAAAAAAACGACAAAAAATTTTATCGAAAATACGTCCTAAAACTAACTGCAAAATACAAATATAATAATTTATAATAGCTTATGCAGTGAAATGATCATGTTTTGCAACAGTTTAGGTAAATAACTTTTAAACGAGTAAGTGGAGCTAAATAAACTTTTGCACGAATATTTATTAGAATTTTATTAGTATATGTAAAAAATTTGATTTAATTTCTAATGCTACTTCTTCATCAAATTTGCAAATAAATACTCAAACATACAAAATGTGATTTTACATAAGAATCAATGCAAACAAAACAATCAAATAACTTTTGAATCAATAAGATGATAATGCTTAAATTTTACACAGATAAATAATAGAACAATCTGTGAAATTTTTATATTTTTGGTAATACTTTGAGTATGTGACACATATCTCTAAACACAAATTTAACGAATAATTAAAACATAAAATACAATTGTTACAAAACTTAACAATTATAAAGTGGAATTATTCATTAAATTTATATTTAATTGCGAAATAACGCGTCGCAAATGAAGTGCATAATCATGTAATGATTATATATCCCTAACGGTTCTTCGTGTCGATTTAATTTGCAACTTCTCGTTGCACGCACCTGCCTGATGATAGCTTCTGCTTCATGTGCCTTTTCTTGCGACTGAGACGAGTTCTCGGCGGTGTTTGTCCGTAAATATCCGACATCGCATGTAGCGACTCTTCGAACTCGTTCGGCGGACTGATTGAATCATCCTTACTGCAAACAAGATATTTAATCGAATGTGTTTCCGCACCGGAAGGTTTATCGCTGATTATCGTTGGGGAAATTTACGGGGATGGGATGTTACTTTAGAAATAAAACGTTATCGTGAAAGTTACATTCGCAAATTCCCACGCATTCAAACGCTACACAATTCTTTCGGAAAAATATTAAGTAAATAGTATCTAATTCATTAAACGGTATGTTAGTAATTTGGCAGATTCTAGAATATTAATTATGGCGGGTTGGCACTGACTACGTCTTCATTAAGGTCGTATTCCGCCAGCAGAGACAAAATATGATCTGACAGCAGATTGTCAGCAAAAATTGAGCAAAATTTCCTAATTATTTGAATATATCATTGAAATAATTATGCTCGGTTTCTGTAATCTTTGCTGTTCACATTTTGTTAACAGATTCCGTTATATTTCTGTAGACTTTCTGACAAAATTCAGCAGACACTTTGCAAAACCTGTTTTCGACAGATTTGACTATCTGCGATAGAAATTCTGGAAAATGGTAAATTGAATTAATAGAAATAAAATCGAAAAGTAAAATAGTTGCAAGCGTGCCAAAAGTAACAATTATTACAACATTTAATTATTATAACATTTGATATCTGAAAGAACAATTAAGATTTTTTTCTGTTGCAACCAAATGTACAAAATAATATTGATGTTCCTTTCCTGATGCAAGCATTATTACGTACCACAGAAACAACTGTGAATACCACAGAAACTTTGTTAAATCTTTTTTGAAATTCTTTCTACAAAAATTAAAGGGCAACACAAAGAATACACCGAACGAAAGAAAAGCAACGATGTCTCGCGCGATAAATGGCCAAGAATTTGCGATCAGAAATCTACGTCGACGTTGTCGTCGGTGCCTCATCACCGGTACCTCGCGCCGACGGGATACGGGATCCGTCGCGACTGATCTCGCGCGGCCGGCGACAACGGCACCGTCGATAATTTCCGATCAGCCGTCACGCGGTATGTAAACAAAGGGCGATAGCGATGGAGTGGTGCGGCTCGTGACGCCGGTCGTTTCGTCAATCCCTCCGGGGTCGTCGCGGGTCGCGTCGAGGTCACATTCATCGTCGGGGAAACCCACCTGGCACGATCGACGTCCTCGTCGTCGGTGGACTCACAGCCGGGGATTTTCGCGACGCGACGATTCTCGCGGTACGACCTCGTCGCGATAAGACGACGCATCATCGTCGCTAGCTCGAGAGAAACGTGCACGGCGTCGTCGTCGTCGTCACTCATCGCTGCTCGTCGTCGCTCGTCGTCACTCGTCGTTCCGCGCAGTTCCACCGGTTCCGCGTTCCGAAAATCGCAGAACGCAGACGCGGCACGCCGCCAGCGAACCGCGATGTATCGATAGTCGCGGAGGCGGCAATTTTTGAACGAGGCGAGACTCGAACTGGACTATCTGTTTGGTTTAACATTTTAATAAACTCGTTTCGGATAACAAGATTCAGATTCGAATTTTGAAATATTTTTCGTAATAAATTTCAGTTTCATGAAACGCTTACTAGCATCAATAACATCACATTATCAATTTAACTTCGTTAGAAAACTGCGTTCGAATAGCAATCGGAAAAGGCAAAAATATGAAATTCATAAAAATTACTATGAGATTCTTCCTGATCGAAAATTTCAAGAAAAAAATGTTGACTCGAAGAAAAGACATCAAAAGAAACTTCTTATAAAATGTTTGCTCTAAAAATATTTTTATATATTAATTAGTAATAGAACAAAATTGATTAAATGACTATATTTCCTGGTATTTTATCAGCGTTCTCTAATTCTCGCCATAAAAATTTCAAGACATTTAGCCATCTCGATTATTTCTTTCGTATTTTATAGAATATGGAACAATCGGTGAACTATTTAACGGATTGGCAGGATCGGCAATTCTCTTTCTCGGCGGGTTTAATATGAATTTTTTTTATTTAAACAATCTCTAGTTTCCTCAGGAAAGTACAAGTAGTTTCCATTATATCCTCGCACCAATAAATAATATTGTTCTCGTTAAAATACAATGTCTGCGTCTCTGCACATATATATATATATATATATATATATATATATGTCTCATGTTTTCTGGTTTATTTAATAACTCGTTAATATTGCTACGAGGATCCTCTTACGGTTGCAGAAAAAGAACGTGCGTTCGAATTCTACATTTTATCGTTATATTCTATCTACGCCGAGCTTTGCGTCTCAGCTCGGAAGAAAAACGAAAAAAAAAAAAGAAACGAAACGCATGCCTGGCGCCAAAGAGATACATTTCGATATGTTTCAGATAGGAAAAAATGCCGTAGCACCATGTGTATGTATGTGTGTATGTGGTACCCTCATGAGGACGTAATAGTACATGATTCGCTACACTCTAAGATATACTTTCGTGTTCGTAGGAGCCCGAAGAACGGATTTAACTCTAGGACACCTCTAGGATCCACTTCTAGAATCTACCAAAGAATAACTCTGAATGACCTACCCGTTGAAATTTCCTAAACGGATTGTCGAGATCTCGATCTTTTTTTGCTCTAAAAGATCTAGATATCGCTTCGATCAGACATCCAGTTTTAATTATATACATTCCAATTTATTTAACACAATTGAAATTGTGATAAACGCCATGAAACGAGCGAATAAGTTCGCTTTCTATCTACGTTCGAATTTACATTTAATTCTGCAAATGAGACAGAATGAGACGTATCCTAGAGTTAAGCACGTTCCAGGGGACAAGTGAAAATGCGAAATTTTGTGAAGAGAGGCAGGGTCAAGGCGCGATTTCTAAATCGATAGTTCGAACCGAATATTCTATTTCCATTAATCGAAAAAAGCCAAAATTGAGGGGAGGGAAAAGCACTTTACGAGGAATAGTTCTGGAATGTCTCAATAAAAATTCATCGGTTTCGCCAAAGCGTTTAATCGTCAAAGAGTATCGAGACGAACTTTCAAGTTTGTCCCCAGCCATTTTATCGATTATCAAAATGTTATCGTGCGATCTCTTTAATTAGTAATCTTGTTTTTTTTTTCATTTTGTACACACACGTACACCTGGTCGCAAGTCTGTACTCTCAAAAATGGAAAGCTTAAAAAAGCTTAAAATTGGAAACAAGCTCTTCTCAAATAGAACTATTCGCTTATTAGAAAAAATTCCATTATAAATCTACAGGTAGATGTAATTCGAAAAAAGTAATTAAGACTAATTTGAATAAAAAGAATATTCTTTCGAATATTTTTCTTTTACGGTAAATTACGACCAAATTTACGTGCTAGATTATCTTAAGAGTATAAATTGACGACTATAAAATGCTTTCCCTTTAGTTCTCGTTCAATATTATCTGCATAATAATAAAATAATAATAATAACGCTACTAAATTGTAAACATTAATATTAATAATATTAACACTACTAATTTGTAAATTTTTAATATTAAATATAATCAAAAAATATCTATCGCGTTATTACTCCTGTACTTTTCCTCCTGTCTGCTTCGCATATTATTGTAACGCGTAGGCTGATGATAACGTAGCAAAGTACAAACTCTTTCGTGATACGACGCAATCGTTTACATTATTTCGCAATCTTTTCTCCTACGTGAAGCTCACACACGTCTCGTTCGTATCACACTTGCTATTCTTCGTTTTTTGCATTCCGTTGTATGAAAAATTGGCAGCGTCTCGAGGTTCGAGTTTTCGTTAGTTTTAATCCCGTTGCGTACAGAACGCGTTCTCTTAAGAGCGAAAGATTTTAAAAAATTATAATGGCATATGACTGCCATAAATGTGTTTTTCTATATCACTCGGCCTCTCTCTCTCTCTTTCTCTCTCTCACACACACACACGGTTAATTATCTCCTTTATCACATTCTCTCCCTCTCTCGCACTCATTCCCTCCATTTTTTCAGAAATCTTGGTAGCTAAAGCCATTCGACGGGTATCGTGCGATTCGATCTTATGTTGAAGGTATGCAGGACACATTTTCTATGGCGCGATATATTCATACAACATCCTCTTTCTTTCGGCTAGTTGTTATTAGTACTACCTATAGTACCTATAGTACTTCGATATATATTTATATATTTATATGTATATCAAGTAAAGGCCACGAGTGTGTTCAATATAAAATCGCTAACGTGCTTATCGAAAGTCGCTCGTACGAAAATAGTTCGATACGATTTTACTGATAGTAAATAGGCCATGCCATCGTTGAATCGCTTACGTTTATTAATCCGGAATGACGGATTGCGCCGCAATAGTGATTCGTGTGTAATGTACAAGGGGACCGCGACATGCGATTAATTATAAGTGATGAATGAGATGTTCATCTAAAAAAGTATTAAAATTTTGGAAACAAACTGAAGATTCGTATCTGTTCGCATATGATTGCCAAGATATTCTCTAATATACGTACATATACACAAAATAAGTACTTATCCGATAAATAATATTGTTCAAAAAAACTCTAGACTAATATAAAAGAATAGAATCGAATGTCATGAAATGTCCCCTTGCTCAAACGGTCGCTGCCCAATACGAACTTCAAGGTGGATCACGCCTAGATTTCTATCTAACTCGCTACAATACAAGCCACGTGCTCTATCTCGACTCCTCTATGGTCGGTGTTCGGTGTAGTAACTTACAAATCGGTCAACTAGTGAATGTCGAGTAACTTCTCCAACATACATCTTCCTATCTACAAATATATGGCCCGAATTAAGCGTACAAATAGAAGAAAACCGTCCGTAAACGGGTAACGACCGCGATTGCCGTCGCGACGCATCGGCCGAGGTGCAAGTGGTGATAGTGTTAATAGGCTTCTCGAAAACAAATCCTTATCGAGGACGGACGATACGCGACGACGCGATAAGAACCGCGACGAGTAGGGCACCAGTAGGTAATCAACGGATAAGGATCGGCGTCTCGCGACGTGAATAAATGACCGGCAGTAATACTTGAGGCGAGACAATACTGATACCTCGGTGGTCAAAACGTTAGGTCCGTCGATGCGTAAAGAAAAGTTTAACGGTAACGAATTCAATATCGGAAATTTTCTTGTCACTTGGGCGCAAAGTGCCTTTATCCTATCGAAACGAGATAATTATTACGCTAAAATTTATTAGAATTAGAATAATATTTAAAGGCATTTTTGCTACTAGAACGATTGAAATAAGGAGAATACTAGTTTCATAAGCAAGGCACTTCTGCGCGAAGTAGCGAGAAAATTTTCTCGCGCTCCTGAGGCATGTGACAATTTCGCAAGAGCCCAATCGTGCAGCATTAATTAACGAAGAAATATATGGAAGACGGCGCGAGTTGCTCGATCTCGTCGCATTCCTCACCAAAAAGGTAAAAACTTTGATTATCGATTTGCGTGAGGATATAGAATCGTCATGAAACTAACAGGGACGCGAATATTGTTCATAATTCTCGATATGCGATAGTCACGGTTGTCATTCGCACAAATTTTGAGAAAGGTTGAAGTTTAATTGATCGAAAATGTGTATCTGCTGTTGTTCAAATTATTCTATTTATACATCGATTGTAGAATCTATATCTCTCGCTATTTCTCTCCATGCTTCGTATCCAATTCTATTAATTAATAGGAGATGAAACAGGGAGAGAAATAGAGAGAGGTATTGCTTTCTCTTTTTCTCTCCTTCTCATTATCGTTCTTACTGCATTCCTCGCTTTCGAGGTTAGATGAGAAATTGAAGGTAGGAAAGGACATGTGTAAGTGATTAGATGCACGCACATTAATTTACATGTTCTCAAATTGATCAACGCGGCGTTTGGTGTTGCCCTTGCGAATTTCGCGAAGCGTTTTGTATTTGTCACGGCCCTGGCGCACATTTTCTCTGTGGATTTTGTCCATCACAGTCTCCTTGGACTCGTCGCGCGATTGAGCGAGATCCTGCTTCAATGCCTATCAAAGAAAATATTCCATTATAGTAATGTGTACATAGAATTTCTCGCAAAATTTGCATCAAATCTCAAGAACGTAAATTTTAGAAAATAGAAGTAATTAAAAATAAAAGTTTTCAACTGTATAAAATTACAAAATTACTTAAAATAAGAAATAAAAAGCTGAATAAAATATGACGTCAATATCAACGTACCTTCAATTGATCGTGGAGACGTTCGTTTCTCTCCGCTAAAGTGCGTCGCTCCTCGACAGGATCGATTATTGACTCGTCAGTCGCGAGATCTTTAGTAACGTCTCCTTGAGGTACCTCGTCTTCACCTTCCTCCTCGCCCTCTTCATTCTCCTGAACGTGATGATGATGCGGAGTCTGATTGGCCTGATATTGTCGATCAGCTTCTTCTTGTCTCAATCTTGCATAATAATAATAAACATGCAATTATTCCCGATCGTGTTAGAAACTAAAAAATAAAAGATGAAAAAAAGAAGAAAATAGCTCATACTTGGCAGCTTCGAACTCAGCCTGTAATCTCCTAGCTTCCGCGTCCTTAGCCTCCACCTCAGATTGTATGCGTTGTACCTCCTCCTGCTTAGCTCTTATCTCCTGTTCGAGTTTAGCGCGTTCCGCAGCCTCCATCTCGTGGGAGAGTTCCAGTTTCTCCATCATTACTGTCAATTCCTACGTCACAACACAAGTTACAGAACAAAAATCGTGAGTAGACATATGCATATACATAGAAATTATGTAAATTACATTAAAGATACAGATAAAAACGGAATTAATTATTCATTAATAACGTAGCGATATTTTTCTTTAAACCATGGTTAAATGACTTAAGAGACTCGCTCACCTTCTGACGATTTTCTAGCTCTTCCTTGGCAGCCTGCAACTGCTTCAGCTGCTCCTCCAAGCGCCGAATCATTTCCTGAGCTTCATTCAACTCAGCTTGCCGCCTGTCCATTTCTTCCGCCATATTTCTTATCCTTTCTTCGTATTCCTGCTGTTTTTTCTCCGCACGCTCTCGGGCAGCTATCTCTAGTTGCAATTTCTCTCTCTGTTGCTGTTTCGCCATCTTTTCGTCCCTTGCTTGAGCCTGAAAAATTTTTATCGCAATCTCGTTACAACTTCAGAAGTAAAATATATTTTACTATTTGTTATATTATGTTGTTTAATTAAAGTAAATTAAAATACACGATTGCGACAAACTTTAATTAAATTGTTATCGTTAAATTATGTTATTTTTATTTTTAAAGAAATTCAATATGCTATAATGATTACGTAAAGAGGTGTTGTTAAATATGTATTGCTAATGATAACTTATATAATCAGCTATATATCAGATAAGTATATGGATTAATAATTATTTGATTAATTTCATTTGATTAATTATTTGATTGGCTCAATGTGATGTAACATAATGTTCCTACCTTCATCTGCTGCACGTCGATCGTGTCCGGCTTACGTCTGCGCATGTAAAGCTCGTGATTGCCCATGCATAGCGCAAGAATTCTCTTGTTAATCTTGACTCTGGTGGCGAAAAATACAAAGTCCGGTGCCTTCTTGTCGATTGGCTTGATTATGAATTTCTTATCATTGAATGAGATATTCCGTATCTCCGACCAAGGAAAGCCAATTTTCGGCGTGAGTTTATCGTCCTTCTCGTAGATGTTCAAACCTAAAGCATCCACACCCAACCAAAGGTCTGTGCCCTTCTTGTTGCGAATTTCAAAGTAATTCACACCATACGTCTCTAAGTCCTACGGAAAGCAAAATAAGGAAAAATACTAAAACAATACCACTGATACCAGATAGCAAAATTCCACACTTTTCGCATGGTAAAACGTTTCCAAGTGCAAAAGTAGAGTCCGCGTAATGTTCTTGGAATGACTGGTTAAAAAATACTATCTCGTAAACAAACGCCGAGTTAAAATATATTTTATGCAAATAATTAAAAAGTATAATTAAAATATGTCGTTGTTACACAGATGCGCAAACTTTCAGGAACAGATTACAACACAAACTGAATACTTTACTGATTACTTTACACAAATTAAAATTTCTAAAGACAAAGATAGTTCTAGTAGTTCACATAAATAATATAAAAATAATATTTTGGAATTAGTATAAATATCAACGACGTATGCCACATTCCTTTTTTAAATCTTCGCCTTATATATTTCGGATTTACATTCTGTACATGCTATTCAAGATACCTGAGCAATTTTCAGATACTCCATCATGGCGTCCTCTCGTAACATACCACGGTGTTCTTGCCACCAGTTTGTAATAGAGCTGTCCCATTCCTCCTTGCTCATTTTATGTTGGTCCACAACACGCTGTGGTAACAGTCGATCATTTGCAAGAAAACCAGCGGGATGGTTGCCCTTCTGATAGTCTCCATGTCTCGCTTGAACGGCGTACGAAGCCAATAGAACGGATGTTTCCGGTGGGCAGTATATTTCATCCGTGAGAATAGCGTTCTTCACCTGCAATCAATTAAAATCATTCGATTACTTAGAATTACATAATTATTTATACAGCAATAACGCGATTAACATCGTAATAAAATTCAATAGATCAGAAGATCGCGATTTAAGCGATATAAGCAATTAATAAAATATTCATAAATTAACATTAAAAAAATATTATTTTATTTTATTTTTTATTATTTCGCATTGTAAAATTGAATAAAATTCCGCTAATTTTACGTTATTCTTAAACGCTCATGTATTTGTCTGAGCTAACAATTAAAGCGCATTCCTTGTGTTCGCGTATCCGCCTCGGAGAACGAGAAGAAGCGAATCAGATAAACGATAGTCTGATGCATATGGCTTACAATTAGTCCGATGAATAAATGAGAATGCATCGTTTTTATGTTAAATTAATTTGCACACTCATAAGTCTCGGAATTACTTCGAAAATTGAAACAGCAAATTAAAACTTGTTACTGCGAGTCGTGAATTGAGAGAGAAAGAAAGAGAGAGGGAGAAAGGATGAGATAACCGCGTGATTACCTGGAGATAAAAAAGTCGCAGCGTAATGTCTTGTATCAATTCCTCGGCGACGTCTTCGGGATAGAATTTTGCACGGAACTTGAACTGCAGTGGAGTCTCCTTCTTGACTTCTTGGTTCATCACCTGCGAACGTGAAAAAAAGAAGAGTGACTCGGTCGAAATTATCTCTTGCTTCATCACATTTGACATTCAAACGTGTAAAGGTGCGCAAAATGTTTTTGAATAGCGTGATAAAATAATAGTTGGAAATGTGAAAAATGTGAACAAATGGTTCTCGGTGACGAGAAGAAAATTATGGATGAATATAAATATGAGATCGCAATTGTATGAAATTACTTCTCACTAAAAAAAAATGATTTCTCATTAATCCTATCTTATATATTATTCTTTAATATATTATATCACTTCAATATACTTTAATGTAACTTAATACACCTTTCATATAGCAAAATGAATAAAAATAAATAAAATAGAATATTCTAGTACATTTGTTGAATATTTTCACTATTAAAAATTTTATCTTTTTTCTCATAAAAAACGTTCTTTATACTTATATAAATTCTTTTCCGTATTATGAAACCTTGTATTGTCACAGATATATTCACGCTATATCGTTATACGTTATTATCAAAGAGTTCATCATAATTATGTGATGCTTGCGATATCAGTGTTGCAGATACGATCGAAGTTAAGTATCTGCAGCCGCGGCATCTTAAATATAGTTCAAAAATGTTCGTCATCGTTTGTAAAAATATGTAATTACGATGGAATTACCTTGGTAAATACACATGTTTGACAGTTGTGCAAAAAAAAATCAAAAAAACTGTTCTTCTTAACTCTTAATTTTTATACCAATTTTTGAAAAATCGATATGTTGCTATGATAGTGTAATTGTGATTATTGTAGAAATAGAAAAAATAAGATAAAGCAAGATGATCTATTGTATGATATTAATAGAAATAAAGTCTCCGAGTAATAATTCCTATTTAATAAAATTTCTACAACGGAATTTCCCGTTATAACTTCGATAAACAAAACTGACAATCTTTCTGAGGACGGAGATGACGTTTTCGCAGACGCGATTCATCGCGATACACAATCGATTTTTTTTTTTATTGTGTTACGTTAAAGGCACTCGAAATGATAAGTATCGCGAAAGTTATTGGAGTATTAAGCGTAAAATATTTTCGAACGGAATGATTCCGTACGCGAGAAATACATTTGCCTTAATCACTCATTAGCCATTCTCGCGAAATCTTATCCGGATGTATCGCCGTAAGAACTTGCGTCACGACAGTCGACTCTTCGAGTTTGTACTCCTTGCATTTTACCGAGTACTTATCTGTGTATTAATGAGGAACTAAAAAATGTTGCGCGAAGCAGCAGATAAGGAACTACAATTAACGCGTTTTTCCGCGGTGTCTCGAGCGTAACATTCAAAAATAACACTGCAACATGTAATTATGTAACGTACGCGATCTGTATTACTTTGAAAATCAGAAGCAGAAAGGATTTAATGATCGATGACGCAAAATTCTTTATTCAGCTGTTATCTTTTTTGTTGACAACTGCCAAACACATGGTGAACTGTTGCAATTCATAATATTTCATGAAGATATGAGAAGTAAAAACGTAACTCGCGTGTATACAACTAGTAATATTGTTTCGAAAAACACATGTTGAGATTATTACATTATCTCGAGATAATAAGAAATAAAAACACAGTTGTAATACATAATAGAGATAATAAAAAAAAGTAATTCAAGGAATTATGTCAATCGCGTCATCCTACGATAAGAGAAAAACATAAAAATATATATCTCTCGATTTGTAATGGCGAAATAATGGCAAGAGAGACAGCAAATTTTGCTACGAAATTTAAAAAAATTTTCGATCGAATATGTTTAAGTCTTGTCGAATTTTACCTTACTGTGTCAAATAGATATTTTCTATCAAGATACTCTCTTTCATCTTCACTTAAACTTTAAAATTTCGTTAATTCATAGTAAAATTTTTTCTGCTGTATATCTCGTATTATATAATATATTATTGCAAATGAATGAACAAACCAGAAGATCCATCTAATGATGATCTATTATAATTTCTTAGATGCATCATTCTACCTCGTGAGAATAATAAAGTAAAATGTGCTCTTTTCTGAGTACGATTAATGAATGAACTATAATAGGAATTTGTCATGATTAATTCGATTAATATCAAACATACAACCAAGAATAAGGTAAAAGATAATCGATGCCGTTATTTCTACTCAATTCGGGGAATTCAAATCTGGGTGCATCGAAATAATATGTAAGGATCAGAAAATTCTTTGTGATTCTTACGTGGCAGATTTTTCGAAGACCGCACGGAACCACCTGCAATTATTTGCCAATATCACATATTGCCCTTACAGCTAAAGTATGTTAATGGTGCGTCGCATGCATTCGATCGAAAATATCGGTTTTTATGTTTAGTGTAACAAACAATACGAGATTATAATAAGCCATAAAACTGATATTATAAACCCGCATTTAAGCAACTATTTGTAAGTATATAATTATCTATGGCAATTAAAATTTCAAACGACTCATTATCAACAAGTAATCCAAAAGTCGTGACAAATAAATGGCTTTGGCACACGCAACAAGCGGGGCTTATCGTAGAACGTTACTTGCACATTCGTCGGACCAAAACAACAAAGAATAATTAGATTACGGCGTATGCTTTTCATGGGAGGTACAATTTTTCGCGAACAAGCGATCGTTGGATTGCGTTAGATACGTTTCCAAGGACGACATATAAAAAAAAAACCCACCAGTCACGATCACGATCATGATGTAACGGCATAAAATCGGCTTCTTGTTTATCAAACAATATATGATTTGTTATCGCCATTTTTTTCAGACAGAAGATATGACAAATAGTTGAGGCGACGTCTCGTTTGACGGCAAGTACAATCTCGCGGCTGTCTCGTAACAAGACTCACACAATTTGTAAAATTGTTACACAAATCACGAGGCGGTATTCATTTTTCATATTTGATGCTCCTGATGAATAAAAATTTCTTTATCTTGCATATTTACAAGAAATTCTTATTTTTAAACGGTTTCGAATATCAATTTTGGATTCAACATTAAATTTCAGGTCTCAAACAATAATCTCGTGTCGTCAAACGTGTATCACTTCTCATCGGCATGCAGCACAACTTGGGCACACGTTGATAAAACTGTTCGCAACTTACCCTAGACAAGAACGAAAGTCCACTCTTCCAGTTGTTAGTATTGCGGTTGGCATGCGTTCAAAGAATAAAAATACAGTGATGTTAAAGTATTGCGGTATTGAAAACCATTCTGCGTATCTAGGCCACGAACGCATCCTTGAAATTATCGTACCTCGACATTCGAGATATATTAAATTTATGATAAACTAGGTAAATAGGATGCCACCTCTGCTGTGTCTTGATTTTAATGACGATAATTTTAAGGACTGTCGTGGACACGAGAAGAAATTTAACTCGAGTCAGCGGAAGAAAGTGTCGCCTTGCGCCCAACGTAAATATTATACTAATTAAAATATTATACTAATCTATATAACATATAACATATGTAACGTCTTATGATATGAACAATAATTCATGTTATTATTCTTCCTTTCGCGCAAGAATAAAAGCCTCTATCAATTGGGAAAAAAATTCCAACTTGACAGGTTGGAAAATAATTTTTGTTAGTACTGCAGTTCCATCATTTGTTATTTAATTTTTGTTAATTTTTGTTTGTTCTGTAGTCACAAAATGAAAAAAGTAGTTATTTTATTTATTTATATTCTTAAAACTTTATTAAAAGAATGCTCAACGTTGAAAAACGTTAAATAAAGATGTTTTTCTAACTTTAATCTTTAATTTTTCTAACTAAAAGAATCGAAGAAACCTGACATAGTTCCATATATTTGTCCCAAGATATTAACATTACAAATATTAATGTTCTAAAGCCCGCGATTGAAATCACAGCGCAATTTGAGTTTGTAACAACTAGTCGATCGTCAAATTTGACTTCCTGGTCTTATTCTTCGCCTGCTCTCATGTGACGCGATGCAATCTGCATTCGTGGACCAATGCAGCCTTTTACAGCGCGATAACGGAAATACGACACGAGAAACGCGACGGCGAATGGGTCGGAGTGACACGAAGAAAACGAGAATGTAACGATCGCTAGAGATCCCGCCGCGTTACATAACAGTCCATAGTCCGCGAGAAGAACATCTGTGTGTGAACTCGTGGTCTTTTTCGACTTGCAACCTGTATGAAGATCAAGCACGATGACCAAGCATCCCCGTAGGACATAGCCCAGTTACACGGAGTCCTTGAGCCGACGCGTCCTCGTCTACCTCGATGCGAGTTTTACGTGCCGTCTTTATCGCACGGTGTTACAATCATTCTCTGACAGTGACACACTGGCGCGATAATAAAATAAGGTATTGTTGCAGCACGATTTGACAAAAGAAGCAAAGAGAAACGAAGGATGCTGTTTTCACTGAAATTGTGAATCCTTTTTTTACGAAGTGATATTTTTGTGTTTATTTTATTACAAATAAGAAAGACATGTATTTTTACTCGGCTCGGAGGATCTATAATTCAAGTAAAAATTAATAATGTTAAATTCTTATTTTTAATAAAAATATGAAATTTTTCAGTTGTACGTTTAAGTAACGCTTGCTCTCGACTTGTATCCCCACGACGCTAACTTATTTCCGACGCCACGTGCAAATATATTTTGCCACGTTAATTTTGTCAACGAAGACAAATTGAGTTACGAACGATGTAAATTCCGTAGAATATATTGCTGCGTTAAATCTGTGAAAAATATCACGACGCGTCGTGCTTCACGGTCACCACAACGAATTATGATTCAATTAGCGATAAATTCATCGCGCGCGTTAATTGCGAAACGCGCTCCCAAGCATGATTGGAAGCATTAGCCGTACCTCATAAGTTACTCATTATCACGGAATTCCAGCCATGTCGACCGTTCCTAACTTTATCGGTATCCATGTCTTGAACGCCGATAAAGTCATCATTTCGTATCACGTATTAACAATATTATAAGTATGGCAACTTCATATCGTAACTCTTTCATGAATATCGATACTGCAAACTGAAGGTGACGTTTATTCATATAATTTTCAGAAAGTTTTTTTTTTCTGAAAAAACTAGAAATTATGATTTATTATATAAATACTCAAAGATTATTTAAGCAAAATATTTATCGTCTTATTATCTTATTCCCGTAATTCTAATTCAGTAGTCGATTAGAGAATATTTCTTAGATTTATTTCTGCAACTTTTGAAATCTTGAGAAAAGATATTTTGATACTTTTCTTCCAGTGTAGCATCGACACACATTTTTTTTTACATAATTCACAATACTATATAAGAAAAAAATTAAATTGAACCTTGATGAGAAACACGCACAACGTAATCTCAACAGGCATATCGCACTCGGCAAGCGCTCGCAATTTACGCGAGAGTCGACCTCTGTTAAAGGGTTAATATGAATGATTGGGAGAAAGTGACGCGCAATTAGAGGGCTTAAGAGAAAAGCCTTTACGCAGAATATTCTACGATTCCGCATATTTCCATTAAGGACAACGCGTAAAAGAAAAAATACAATTTTAAAACGAGATAAAAATGAGATAAACGAGACGATGTTTTCTCGCTTAAGTAATCTTGATATAAAAAAATATTATAGATACATTATATGTTAGCTTCAATTTTTGCGGAAAAAAGGAAGTTGATGACATTTTCGCTCGATGTTTTAGCTTTTTTATTTCTTTGATTATAAATGTAATGAAGTTCCTCCGTACTTTCCCGTGGAGAAATTCCTTAAGCGGCTTCTCATCGCGTGACTCATCAGACGGTATTTTCATACTTACAACTGACGTAACACGCTCGATTGAATCGTTTAATAAGCGACACGCGTATCGGACAATGGCGCGGGGGTAGGTGGTCGCGTTCCTCTTTCCCTCTTTTCTCTCTTTTATCGCAACCGCGACGTGATATGACGCGTCCGTTTCTACCAAGATCGCGGCACAACGTCCTCATTTTCTTTTTTTTTCTTGACTCTCTACACGCCTAGCAAGTCTTGCGAAACGATTGACGTCTGCAGATGTTATCTTTTTTCCCGAGATGAGAATACCACGCGACGGAGCACCGGAGGATTTTACAGAGCGTCCCAGATCCATCGTGTGCCATCTCGTAGATTCCTTGAATATGCAGTAAATTTTCCTTACAGAGAGAAGTGCGGTTGAAGAATTTTTTGCAAGAATTCTAAAGATAGAACGTGGAATTTTTTGCAAGAATTCTAAAGATAGAACGTAGAAGCTTGTTATTTATCAGATTTCAATTTTAATGAACTTTAGTCGAGCAGACTTATCCGTTTGAGAATTAGTTATAATAATATTTAAAGATACGTCGAAAATCGAAAAATCGAATCTGGTGATCCATCTCGATGTTTTCACCGAAAAAAATGTCGATTCAAATTGCTCCAAGTTCATGAGTGAAAGGCCTCGCCAGGTTCGAAATACCTTATATATCCATGAGGATGATTTTTACATTTGTGTATACACACCTGTACCTGAACTTCCTCGAGCCTTTCTTCTACGATTGATTTATTAATTTCCGATCCTTTTTGCGAAATCTTTTTATTAGTACAAAATATATTTAAAATTTTTATTTCAAATTTTGTAAATATTTATCCTATTTTATCAAAAGTCACATTTTTGCGATCGCGTATGCTTTTTCTTTTGCAGTAATAAAGAATTAATAATAAAGAAAAAATTAATAATTAAAAATTAAAGAAATTAATAAGTAAAAGTAATTAATTACAATAAATAATAATATATAAATAATAATAACAAACAATATTAAATAAAAAAATTAATTAGCTTAGTCTATCTATTTTTTCGTCTAAAATTTCGAATAACCTGAGGTTTTCTCCGCGATCCTAGCTCTACAAAAATGTCCATGTATGATGACTGACCCGTCATCTCTCAATTATGCTTTCCTCGATTTTTTTCGTTACGGTAAGGTCTCGGAATGCGCGATAGGATCGTGTCGTTTCGGGCTCTTACCAGGCCGAACTCGTCGAACTCGTCGTCGTCCGTATCAGAGTCCGAGCAGCCTCGCAGCTTTCGAACTTTCTTCTTTACCTCCTTCTTCACCACCCTCGTTATCGCGCTTTCCGGCTGCGTACAATCGTTTCGTCGTTAAGGGAAAATTTAACGTACACTTGACGTCAATTGATTCATTACGGGAACACGAGCGATATAAAGAGCAAATTTCTACGTCAATCTACTATGCAACGAGATGATAAACTACGTCAGTAAAAATGAGTCACGGATTAATTAACGTATTATGACACAATAGTCGCGGCTATCTGTAATAACAGATAACATAACTACGTTATCTAATCTGCGGTGATGTTAAATTGATGTCTTTTGGAAATCAGATTATCTAGAATCATCAAAAAAGAATTGCGACAAGTCTCTGGCGCAATAAGAAGATCACCTTGATCCCGTAAGACACTGCTTTTCTCCTTATGAAAGGAGATATCCAATATTTTCAATATTAAAATAAATTCTCGGATGTATAAGAGAAATAATCAAAATTATCTCTTAGTAGCTACGATATAAATTATTCTTAAATAAACTCGAAAATGTTACAAAAATTTTAATTCCAAAATGTGACTTTTTAAATATTTAAAACAGATTTTTTGCCCATCCAAAACTTATATATAAAAGAAAATTAACAAAGTTTTATTTTTTTCGTTTTAAGAACAAACCAAAGTAACTGTGAATATCTCCCTCGTGCGTCAACACATTAACCCATATATTCTTTCCTATCTTTGTATTCCCTATTTCAAGCAGCTATTCATTTACGTTGAAATCTAGTTCTGATGTTTTATTTATCGCATAGAAGTATGTTACCGTCGATGCATATCTAAGACATTTTAAAGTTCAATGTACGAAACGATGTTGCGTAAATAGTTATCGTGATTCAAACGCGATAAATTCCGCTGAGGAATGAGATGGTTTAAGATTTCGTTTTTCTATATTCAGTATAAAAAGTAAAGGATGGAACAATTTTGACAGCTTGATTTGTTTCTACATAATTTACTGCAATAAGTCTAGAAATCTGGCTTCTACTGTCTAAAGCAGGGGCGAAACAGCTTGTTGCAACATAAATACAATATAAAGACAAAGATATAAACTATTCTAAAATATAAATAAAGATATAATACTATAAATATATATGTATACTATTGGAAATATGTTCTGAAAATTATTACATCACTCAAAGGATTCACGGGATAAAATTTCATCATACGATTATCAAAGATTATAGTCAATTTTTTGTTCAAATGTCGCGTTATGACATTTAAATGAAAGAAGATTTAATGGGAGACGAGCCACAGATCTCATCGATTCTACAAAATTTTAGCGACTGCTAAAATGGGACCACGTGGGAACGGACGTTGCCATGCCAGCTGCTTTTCAGTGTTCCTGGCACTATAAGCACGTGTCTGTATTCCAGCCATCGCAATTTTCACCTGGCGAGCACCTGTCGCATCGATTTTTCTTTCTCGTTTTCCCGTCGGAGGCAGGTTTGAAAGCCTAAACAGAGATTGAGGCAGAACGACGAGAAATCTGGAGGCAGTTGTTACCGACGAGAAAACCGCTGAAAAAAAAAAACGACCGACGAGACGAGTGACAAGTGGCGACTATGTCAAGGTGAAGGAGCGTCATCTCCGGCACTAACCGGTTGGGTGAAAGCCGATAAAGTGTCTGCCTTGATCTACGAGTAACTGTACATGGACTCGAAAATTGTTGAGTCCATGTACAGACGATCGATCGTGAACAGGTAGCAAAACCGAACGATGCACAGTCGCTCGCCAGATATACATTAATCCTTTAGACGATTGTACTAACCAACTCATATGCATATATTTTCTAATAATAATTCTTGAAAAATTGCCTGAGCATTCATCAAATGATTTTAATATCCAAGTTAGTTTTAATAGTTAATATAAAATAAAATCTAGTAATAACAAAAATCTATAGCAGGAGAAATATTTTGGGTACATTGAACAAAAAAAAAATAAATCCAATAATCCAATTTGTCTTTCGAATCTGCAGAAAAAAAACCCATCTGGAATTTATCTTTCTCCAAATATTTAGAAGCCTGGAAATAATAATAACATGAGAGAGAGATAGAGAGATTTTAAGAGTTAAGAATTTTCGAGGAAATATCTATTGTGATATTTGTTAATCGGGGATTTCCGACAAAAACAAGCTTGCGAACTTCTGTGACGTCTTTGAGGAACAAGGATAATCAGAAAAACCGCTCTCCTAACATCGTGAGCAGAAAAAGAAGCGCAAAGACACGTCGAACACGTGTCCCGCACCTGAAAAGACGATGACATCAGCATTTGTCACCGGCGAAGTAAGATCTAAGAAACCAAGAAACTCTTTTATCGCACCGTTGCACGAACGGCGAGACCGTTGTGCAACAAAAAAAACAACGATTTCGTCGATCGAACGAAAAATTTCCATCGGAAAAGATGTGCAAGTCGAAGAGAAACCGAGAATAAATTAAAAATAAGGCAATGAATAAGGCAAGAAATAAAGAATGTTGAAAATCCAGGATCTAAGAAAGGTGTTGAATTAAACGAGCGGATTAACATAAGCATTCATTAGGCAGACATTAACGAACCCCCGGCGAAATGCAACGCGACGATGCACGTAATTAGAAGTTAAGGAAATATATAAATATAAAGTTTAAGGGAATCCTAGAAAGTCTCTCGACCGCCGCATTGCCGCGTCTAAGAACAGGTTTCGTGCGAATCGACGCAACGTACTTTGCGTTTGGGACCCGCTATTTGGGACCCCAGCATCAACATCGACGGGGTATCTTGGAACGTGCAATTCCTTAGGAAGTCGGCGATTACTTGCTACTTCGTGCGTTAACTCCATACGCTTTACTCTATGCGCGCAAGCGTAAATCTGATGCACGATGGACGCAGAAAATCGATAATTTATCTAAATTGACCGCAAAAAAAGAAGTGACCCGGGATTAACTCCTGACGATGAATCTTGTGATCAAAACAATCTGAACGGGAATCTTGAAATTTGCAAACGTGTCTCCGCGAATGGCGATTATTTCCGAGATACACGCAGAAAAATATCATTCTTGTGCTGAGAAAAGCGATTTTTAGTTTTAAGTAACAGTTGCCTTTACAACAAATATTTTCTTGATAATACTCTTAAAATACACATCATTTACTCGAAATAAGTGACATTTACTTAAAATGAACTTTTACGTACACACAAAAAAGTAAACACTTAAATATAAATGTTACTTATTTCAAATATTTCATAAATTCATATGTCCGCAAATCTATTATAAGTTTATCATAAGCAAATTTATTCAAAATATATTTTGAGTGTAATTTAATACTTCAATCAAGAATATTAAATTAAAACAAACATTTTGCTTATAATTATGATTTTTTTTAAATACAATTTTATAATATTCTTCGAAAGAACATAAATTCTTTTTTCGGGTATAAGAATTATTCTAACATTAGTGAGTATATTTTAAAACAATTGTCAAGAAAATATTTTTCCAATAAATAACCATCACTTACGAGAAGAAAAAATGTAAATAATCGCTTGTCTTGGCAGAATTTTTCTGTATGTATGTACTTTCTTCCTTGCCTCGCAGAACTTTCAACGAGATACGCCTGTTCCGTCCCATATATTTTTTTTCACAGTCGAACAATTTTTTCTTCTGTCATTAGTTATCAAGTTGGTTATCAAGTTTAAACGAGTATAAACGGCGAATAAATGGAAGATATGGAAAAATTACTGGCTCGAACGCAATGTACGAGCTGGCGAATAATTGTTCACGTGTTACGTTTCTCGCTCTAACGATTCCAAATATACGTATCTACGATTTAATCTACAATTATATACCTCGGGATACCTCCATCGTTGGACTGCAATTTTACAAAGCGGACGCTACTCCACGGCGATCAGGTGTCGCCCGTCTTGACAATTTCGAGCATTTCCATTTTCGTTCCCGACACAACGTACTCAATGCGCGCGGATGGATCTCGCGTGTCACGCGTGTCGGGCACGGCACACGGGGCTCAGCTTTCACTGCTACCAGCATCGAAAATTGATCACGGTGGAATTTCGCATGCGGCGAACACCCCCGAACCCCCAGCGAAACCTAGCGCGACCGGTTTTAATCCACGTCGCGAGTTTTAGGCCGCCTCGAGAGAGTTGCTCGCCGAAAACCAGCAATTCTCAAACTGTCGTTCGAACGGTCCGCAAAACGTGATTCGTGAAAATTAACGATACGCAATTTTAAAAATATATATCGTTCGTTAACGTTGTCATAAAAATTGCGGCAACTTTCATATCGAACTTATGAATAATTTAACACTAACTTTAATCGTGAATTTATCGCACGTTATTAGCTTCGATACAAGTCGAAAGAAGCTCGCTTCTTGGAACCCCCAGTTAGGGTTCGAACAAAAACTACGGGAAGATTAAAATCGACTGGAGAGCGCCGGGTAAGCGGGAAGCGTTACGAGGGGACGAATACGCAAGTATATCCTACCTTCTTGTAGAGCTTGATCCAGGTAAGATCGCCTTTATTGTCGGTGTACTGGAGACCGAAGAACCACACCTCGCGCAGCCCGATCGTTTTAACCACCTGGTCGAATAGCTGCTTCCCCGTGGTCGTCTGCTGGATCGCAAACTCCAGCTCCGCGTCCATCGTCGTCACCCTCACGTTCATCTTCGCGGCGCAGCACATGCAAATAAAACGACGCCGTCAGATGGTGCGAGCGAAACGCGTCACCCGGTAGAGCGGGACTCAACCGTCGTTACTACGCGGTCTCCCGCATCTCTCGAGAGATAAGGCTAAATTCTTTTCATATTATTTCCGACGTCAAGTCGTTTGAATTTCTTTCTTAAACCATGCTTAAACAAAATATTTTATAACTGTATGTAAAAGACTTTCCAGGCATGAAACCCATTGCCGATTTCATCAACGTAGATTAAACTCTCTTAGTTTTGTGATTTACTCTTCATTTTTTTTTTAAATTCCTAGAACTAGAAAAAAATGAAGAGTAAGTCAAACCGAGATTAAAGTTGATTCACGTTGGCGTAATCGGGCACGAGTGAATCGCGAGATGTGTTCAGAGCAAGCCTGCGTTCCTGCGAATATATCTATCGCGATAAACAGATCGGAGTCGTTCAAACTAGTCGCGACGGTAACGGCCGGCTTACCATCTTGCCGCCGGCGACCATGTCTGCGAGATTCGTCGAACACCTTCACACAGCCGGGAAACTACCGATAAAAAGATCGCGAGACTCGCGTCGTTAGGAGAGTACTCGGCGAGCGCACGAACACGAGACGAACGAAACGCGACACGGCAGCGTTCGATAACGTCGATTGGGCAAAATTGACGCGATCGGTGCGTGCCAACGAGCGAGCGAGCGTACGCGATCGACCTTCGAGCCGGTCTCCGAACAATGGGGCCCGAAACACAAGCAAACACAAGTGCAACTGGCGGCGTTCTCCCACTTCTCGAGACCCGACGCGACGAGACGCGCCACAGTGCAACTCTTCTCCCAGTCTGAGCGACCGGCGCGCGAGCGCGGTCACGTGGGACGGGCCGGTCGGCGGCGCGGAAGCGGCGACCAATCGCGGTGCGCCGCGCTGCGCGCGCGCGCGCGACCGGTGATACCGGGTGCCGCGGAAGGAAGCGACCCCGCCTGGCTAACTTTTCGGAAACCGCCCGGTTGATTTGCGAACGCGCGACCGTTGGCAACCGTTCTCTCCCTCGGCACGCGTTGATTTGATTGCGTAATTTTTTTGCGGACGCTTCCTGGGAACGCGAACGTTTGAACGCACACGCGTTTGTTTACTTATCTCTCCGCGTGACAGCCAGATCGCATATGGTAAAATACGGAGCGTAGGCGAACGTGGCGCGGCTTCCGAGCTATTCGTATCGAGTTAACGCAGGATGTATCGGCGAACGAGCGCGATCTTGTTTCACGAGGTCGACGTTGTTACGTTGCCCGATGGGCGTTTCCACGAGTCTCCAGCGTTGCGTAGCACTGCTTATTTTATTTGCGACAAGCTACGACATTCAAAGTCCGAGAGCACTCTTTGCCGGCTTGCGCCTCCCGTTCGCTTTGATCGTCGCGAGTCATGTGAAAGACAATATTCCGGAAAAAAAGATGTCCTCTTTCCGAAAAAAAAAAAAAAACCACGCAGTCCGAAGATTTCCGGCAGCCAAGCGAGCAGGAGACTCGCCGACCTCTCGGATGCGTTAAAGGCCGATGCCTTTCACATTGCGACACACGCGATATCGCATTCCTTACGTCGCCGACCTACACACGGCACGAGATGTCCGTGATTGAAACGCGCGATGAATAGGAGAAACGAAAATCGATTCCTCTCGAATCGATTCGGTCGAAACCGTTTTCCGCGCGATTTTTAAGAAACGGGAATGGAAATAGCTTTGCATTTCTTTCCTCGAGTCGAACTGTAAAGTCGGTGTTACGCAACGCCTCGGTTTCATGCAAACGAGTATCTATATCTTGATTCAAATAGTCGTCGCTCGTTTCGTCGCGTAAATAATTAGAATTTCGCGAAACGAAAGAGCGAAAAGTTTGAGTAGCGCGGGGAATGAAATGGGAAAGCAGCTTCTTGAGTCCAGAAAAAGACGTACACGCGACTTGAAGGATCCATTGTCTTTTGTATGCGTTGCGAATTACGTAATAAAGTTACATAAAAAAAGAAATTCAATCGTGAACGGCAGACGAGTCACAATACGTCTGCATAATAGATTTATTTTCGCGCGCGAGTGTTCATCACTGTCGATTCTCGTTAAAAATATCTTGCGTAATGTTAGCAAAAAAAAATACATCTTAAAAGCGCCAAACCTTCATGGCCAGGAAATAACATAGTTTCCGTTCATTATTCATCGTTTTGCTGTATCGAACGGGAAGATGTATATCTTCTTCCGTTTCACTCGTGCAAAATATACGTCTATCTGATGACCGAGATCGGTTTAATCACGTCAAGTTGAGTTTGCAACAACAATGCACGTGTTTGTGATTTAAAAAAAAAATAACGAAGCGCACCTCGCCATTATCTTCCGCACGAGAAATTAAACTAATCGAAATTGATTGGTCCTCGCCTGTCTCGAATTCTCTCCAGATAAAAGGAATCTCTCAGGAGCCAATCTGATTGACTCCTCTTCATGTAAATTTTTTAATTTTAATACTATTTAATTAGTTTATATAACGTCTTTTATATTTTCCTACTTTACGGAGTCAATTCGGTTTCTGAGAAACTCAAATGTCGCCAGCATCGCGAGATATGTGACCTCCCTCGCGACAAATCAAATACTTATCTCATCGCACAGAAATTACTGCAAAGTGAACGTGTGACATTTTAGATCGATGTCGTAAAACTCGATTTGATATTCCGCAAACGTGTGCAGATCATGAGCCGCGACTGCAAATATATATTCGGATCTTCGACCATATGCACATGGATTGCTAACATCCTGCATTTTTTTCACTTTTACGTACAACGCTTTGAATTGAAACGAAGATATACGTCATCTATGTTATCCAAAATGTGGAAATAAGGAAATGTAACTGCATTTGGTTTCAACTTGATAATTAGACCATATGAATTAAACACCTTTAGTAAAATGATGGATGCATATTTTTGATGCTTTAAATTAAACATTATTACTTTTAGATATTACTGATTCTTGATTTACACATTTAGGTAATGGAAGTGCAACATCACATATATCAGGATGACATTAACAGTCCATATATAATCGAAGATTCAAATATTTTCTCAGTATTTCACGTATGTTCATGTATTTAGCTTGCTTCATATTCTTTTAACCTTTTCTCGCTGCAAATAGCATGTCACTATGAGATTACGCTTCAAATTATTTTCTGTTGGAAATCAATTACAGAACATCGCCGTTTATTAAATCGTCTTCCTCTGAGATCATCTATAAAAATTTTAATGCCAATAGAACGTTGTTGACAATTTAAGATATTTGAAGATACATACCGATTTTGGCATTGTGGCAGCTGTGTTTTCTTGTACTCAACAGCGAAACTATCCCTCTGAAACAGACATAGAGTGTTGATTAAAATCGAGTTCCTTAGATAAAAATAATTCGCTGGAATTTGCGAAACGCATTCGATTTTCTCATATTCTAATTTCTTGGATACATCGGTGGAGTCTCCTCGATTGATTTTTATTTTTAGACAGCATTTGGTATCGTGATACTATCATTGAAAATGTCTCCTTATATCTGCTAATGTAACATAACGTTCAGACAGATTACGTTGGCAGATACGTAATTATATTTGATCAGACGCTTCATTACTTCTAGAGTAGCAAAGATCATTCTGCAGTATCAAACATAGACATAATTAATCCAATGTAAACCACACATAAAGAACCGAGTATTGACTTTGTGAAGTAACATGATTCAACAAGTGACGTATGTCAATCGTTGAATGTTATCAGGACGCCGATAAATCCTTGATAGATCCTAGTTTAATTCTTTAATCACAATTTTTAGATGAACATCAAATCTTACAATGTCAATTAAACTTCAAATAAAACTTCTTTTGAAAAACCCATTTAACGCGAGATTAAAAATAGATAATTCTGTCGAACGTTTCGTTATCGATTCTAGTGAATCATATCGAGATTGTTTTGCGAGTGTGTGGTTTGTCATGCTACTTTAAAAGTATAATATAAATCATAATAGTAAAAGTTCAAAAGATTATAAAGATTATAATAACGACGATGACAATACAAAGATTGCGTGAATTTCCTTCTTACAATCGTTTAATTCTATTGAAATACAAGACAATTGTGTATAAAATTTTATGTATATGCAATATAACCGACGAATTTTACAATTCATATCGATGTACCATATATAACCGATATTTTAATTCATTCAAGAAAAAAGAAGTTAGAAAAACGTTAATGATGAATGATAATAAAAAACAAAAAAACAAACAGTATAAAATCATAAACATCTCTCTACCAAATACAAGACTGTGATTTTTGCTGATAACGTAGCTAATTCGCGCCAGAGTTTCAACGACACAATAGAGTTACATTAATTTTAATTACCAGCGACGCTTTAAGTACCGGATGCAAACCCATTGTTAGACGAGTTACTTTCATCGTAATAAAAATGCGGCCCTTCAGTGACAAGTTTCACGATTGTGCAGCCAATTATTATCATTACCGTAAACCAGAAAATAGAAATGAATATTTTACAAGAGCTAACAATTATATGCAAAGGATTCTCAGTGTCACCGTGCATCCGATGTGTATAAGATAAGCCTGCGCGTGTATAAAAAAAAAAAAAATTTCACTCGGTGTAAGGATTGATGCAAGATTTATCTGACTTTCTGCAGCTGACATAAGAAAGAAGAAAATATCGTTTCGAAATTACAAACTGGATATCGCTGGCTGGCTTCAAAGCAAACGAATAACATCGCGCTCGTAGGAAACAGCAGGTAGCCACATGAAATTATATAAGCCTGTCATTGCGTGCATCGGATGCGGGATGCAACACCCACACGGATGCAACACACCCACATTCGACTACCTGTTACCGCCGTTACCAATCCCCGCGAGCTTTCGGTAAACTTTCGTAATCCCCCTTTGATCTTCGATCTTTTGCCAGCGCCGGATTTAAAGTCCCGACCGCGTCGCAGGAAACGCCGGGTGGGGACGACGGGTTGCGATGCAAATCCGCGTGACCGACATCCGCCGCGGCGTCGAGGAGTGCCCGATCTCGTCGTGATCCGCCCCGTCCGTCGTCTAGCATTTCCCCTTTTATCTAGGACCCGACCCAGCGCCCAGACGTTCGTTGAACCGTCCGTTATCTCTCGCCTCCTCGCAATCGTCAGCGAAACGCTGGGATACGCGCGTCTGTCGATAACGACAACCGGAAAGAGCGAATAGGATAATTATAGTAATTGAAAAAAAATCCTTCCTCCCCTTAATCGATAAAAATATTGAAATTATTGATATACGCTGCGCTAATGTAACATTTAAGTGATGATTAACGAGCCTCGTTAATCGTTGCGACGTTACGAGATACCCGTGATAGCCGTAATTGTAGATGGTACAGAGCTATTTATATATCCACGATGCGACACGATACTTTGTTCGACCTTGCTGATACAAACGGTACGAAAAAAAAGAAAAGAAACCGGTAAATGGTATCTCTGACGATTCACGATCGCTCAAGCGTCACGTCTGTTTAAACCGATTGTTTGTTGTACAATTGTGTGTTGTGTCGTATCTCGAGCGTGGACGGCATTAGAAGTACGACATCGTACTACCAAATTGCGCCATCAATTTATCTTAATTAATCGGTCGTCGCGAACTGCGCCGCTTTCGCGATAAAGACGAATTCCGCGGCGATCGCTTGAGCTGGTATCGCCGACGGCCAGATATAGCCATTTAATTATCATCCCGTGTTTATACTCGATGCAATCTTGATATTGGACAAGTAAAATCACACCGCGGCATTTAAACGCTTATCTCCATTTAGCGCCACTTAGCGCTGAGCTGTAACCATCGTTCGTATGAAATGTAATGATTCGGCGCGCCGAAGATCTCGTAAGGCGCGAGAATTGACGGTTCGGAACCGATAACAATCGCGTCAATCACGCTAAATAGGCGACAAAAATACGAGGGTCCTCCAACAGTTCTAACAATAATCCGTTTGTTTCGAGGCCGTTCGTCAATAAGCTCTAATCGCCAATTGTTGATTGCGGATCGATCTTTCGAACTCGTAATTAACTTTTGATTTACCGTAATATAGAAAATAATATAAGAGAATATAAAATAAATCCTTTATATTAACATATAATAACATATGTATATGATGTTATTTCCCTGATGATTCGATGAGACCCACGAGAAAAGTGACCGATTTTCGTTAACAAATTAACAAGTTTGCGCGACGATTTACACGGCAAATTTGCTAGCTGATGCACAGCGAGATCACGGATCACCATAATTAAACGTGTACGAGTTCAATACATATGTAATTAACAGCTGACCTACGTGACGAACGTCCGGTCTCCTTCCTCGGGAAACGCGGCGATGATTTTTGCGGAACAAAGCCCGGAAACCGGTGTTTCTCAGAGAAAATCAGATTCGTTGTATCCGGCTCTTCTGTCTTCCGAACATAGTGTGCCACCGATTCTATGGAAAACGCAAAGTGATTTAAAAATTGATTTTTATGATACTACACAGAAAAACAATTAATCTTAAATGAAGATACTCTAAAAATACTTTCATATATATAAACAAGAATGTGTTATAATCTTCTTAGATTTTAGTCTTGAATTTGCAAGTATTTCTTTTGTTTGCATCAATAGAAATTCAAAGCAAGACTAAAATCTTTCTAAGATTACAATATTCTTGCTTATACATGAGAATGTCTAGTCTTGATTTAAAACTAATTTTTTTCCGTGTAAAAACGATAGAAATACTTTTTGCGGGCCGTATGTAATAACGATGTAACAACAAATTAAATGTATAATTATAAATTTAAATTATAATTATGTAATTAAATATATTGCGCCACTCTTTTATTATATAATTATTCGTCAGGGACGAACGTCTGGATTTCCAACGTTTATGTTTTACGATCTGCAAATCATTTAAGACTGACAGTGACTGAAATATCAACAGTTGTGCAGAAGGAAGCCGCATACAATCCACGATCTATCGCGATAATCTTTGTTGCACGACTCTGTGTGTCCGAGAGCGATAAACTATCTTTTCGTATGAGACAGAGAGAGAACAGCGATGATTCAATCCCGCCGCAGAATCGTAAAATAACGAATGACATCACCACGAAAATGTATTATACAGTGTCGAAGCGCAGCGCTGAAACTTCGGGGCCAATAAATATAAACGTACATGACAATCTGAAGGCATTGATTCAAAACTGTCGGCTCGATAGCTCTTCCTTCAAAATGCGGTTCATAATATTCTCAATTCTCTCGTTATTCTGTTCGGTCCTCTTATTTTTACAAGAAGGGAATTAAACTAAAAGGAATTAAACGGCAATTAACGTGCCAAAATGACGAAGTGTACACCCATGTATTGTCGTCGAGAAGAACGATGCGGAGAAAAATGCAGAGAAAGATTAATATGCATTCTTTAAATAGAAATCAGTGTATTATTCACTGATTTGCAATGCTATACTTGTAACTGTGATTTATTAGTGAGTATTCACTGTTTCTCAGCGATTTTGATTAAGAGGGAGTACTTTCATTAATCAGAACCAGTGTATTATCACTGAAAGACAGTGCATTTCACTGATTGATTTAGTTATAAGTATAGCACTGAAATCAGTGAAATTTCTGATTTCGATTTAGAGAGCACAAAAAGAAAAAGAGGCGTTAACGAGGCTTTCAATTTATATCGGCGTGCCAAATTCATTTTCTCCATGCGAAAAACGTACTTCGACACGGTACTTGATGATCCCTCACCGGATCTTTCTCACCGACACCGAGCCGTGCGTCGCTCGTAAACGCGGGACGAGCGGTCGGCGGCCAACGTTTAAACGCTACACGTGCGACGGGAATGAGCGGTCCAAGGATTTCTCGACGAGAAAGGCGCCGCGGGGCGAGCGTGCACGAGCGGAGAGATACAACGTATCGTGCGGCGTAACCTCTGCACGGTTTACGGCGAGAGGTGAAGAGGTATACCCGGGTACCAAGATGGTGATCCGGGATGGATGTGGCGAGCCGCGGAACGCACCGCTTCCCGTTCCCTTCTTTCGCTTCCGACCAGCACGGGTGGCAACGAAAGCGGAGAACGCGACTCGACGCGTTGTTCGTCGAGTTGTCAACCTGGCGACTCCTTTCTAAATCCACGGGTCATACGAGGTGGTGTCGCTCGCTCGCTCGCTTAGTGGATTCTTAGAGAAACTTGGAGATACGTTCGTACGCGCCGAGTTGGGTTTCTAATTGTGAGATTGCTCTGCTTTGCAACCGTTGCAAAATTCTTCGGTGTGATCGGTCCTTGCCTTTAATTTCTTACTGGATCTGAAATGTATAACCAATCACTAAAGAATCTTGCAAAGCTTTTTCTGCTGAACGCAACCATTGGGAGTCCCGCTCTTGGATCTTTTTTTTTTCGTGTGAAACCTTCTGAGATGTGTTATTTGGATTTTTAATAATAAGATCGAAGTTTCGCTGTAGCTCGCTCGAGATTAATTGAAGAATGTTTATTGTTGTCGCTCTAAACCGATCGTCAGATTCGTCAAAATATTTGTGCCGAATATATCAAAATATTTGTCTGGAATGTAACTGGCAAGCGCTGGCAAGTTTGGGACACCCAGTGGATGGCGAGGGAAAATATGCGGGTGCGGATCAGTAGGTTGATTTATCATTCTATATCCCTTAATATAATAATAAATCACTCCTAGTTCCCCTATATTTCTAATGCAACAAAAACAGATGTAATTAGACGCTAATTGTCAACAGTCGAGCGGTTTACTTTGCTCGAACAGTTTACAATTTTCTACCTCTTGAATCTTCTCCTTCGATATCGAATTAATAATTACGTTTGCTCAAGTGAGCTTCGTCGCGCTTAATTTAATTTTTTTGTTTCTTTACGAGTCATAACCATCGCTGTTGATTAGTCATTCATTGATCGAATGTCCATTAATGTATACGTACAAACGAGTACGTGATCTACGGAAAATCGCCGAAAATCACGGCGAGGCGGAATCGACGTCGGTAAACGTGGCGCGCGCGCGCGCGCACACACAGGCACAAACACAGAGAGAAAGAAAATTAAGTTAGCCCAACCGACGTCGGTACGATCGAACCGGTTTTCCGGCGAACCAACCTCGATTCCTTCCCGGGGATATACCACCCGTTCCGAGTTCCGACGTGCACTGCGAAAGAGAGGAAAAATAGAGGCGGCTGCTCCGCGACCGGGCCCGACCGCGGCGTCGTTGCGAGGTCGACCCGCGAGTCGCCTCGGTTGACCGACTCCGTCACGCGTTTCTGAATCACGCGTTTACACAGATCGCGACGCGCGATCGAAAACCGAGCCAGACGCGATCGAACGCGCGGGGGAGGGAAACAACCGCCGCGTGTAACCGACGCTACCGGCGACCGATCCCCCCGCGAAATGCCGGGGCGCCCGACGACGACGACGACGACTCGGGCCGTCCCCGACGCCCGGAGATCCCTCTTTCTCGGGCGACGTCGACGGCGGCGCTTACCTGATTCCGCTTGCACGCACCCGAGGATCCCGTGACACGTGTGTGCCGCACCGCATCCACGACGACGGCCCGCCTGGCGCTCGCACTCGCGCTACTAACCCGGCGAAACAGGAAATCGCACGATCCACACCCAAAAAATCCCGTCACGTTCGGAAAATACTGACACCTCACTGATAATATGGCCGCCGCCGCCGCCTGTCCGTCCGTCCGTCCATCCGTTYCGTCCGCTCGCGCGAAGTGGGGGGGGCTGAGCGGTGCGGGGGAGGGAGAACGAATCACGCGTCTTAAGTCTCGTGTCCACGATGCCCAGAAATTCGAGATCTCGGACGGAGAGAGAATTGACCAATGGCGTTGGTCAATTGGACGAATTATTCAAATGCGATTGGTCAATTCGTTCTCTGTCCGTTTCGACTACCAAAGTCGATTGCTTGGGTTCAGTGTCCACGATGCTTAAAATCGATCCGAGATCTCGGACGGAGAGGATTAACCAATCGCATTTGAATAATTCGGCCGCTTGATCAATGCGATTGGTCAATTCTCTCTCTCTCCGTCCGAGATCAATTTCTAGATCTGTTCTTTTCACTTTTTGCACTATTCATCGTTTTTCCTTTTCTGTTCGACGTAAAGAGAATGAGAGGAGTGATGCAAGCAGGTTCAGCTGAAAAGAACAGACCATATATTTGGCGCTGTTCACACTCCGAGCTATTCTCGATTCGCGTGGCTATCTAACTTTAATGTTCATCAATGTAAATTAATTTTAAATCAATTAATTAATTTTAACTCAATTAATTAATTTTAAATCAATTAATTAATTTTAACTCAATTAATTAATTTTAAATCAATTNAATTAATTTTAACTCAATTAATTAATTTTAAATCAATTAATTAATTTTAACTCAATTAATTAATTTTAAATCAATTAATTAATTTTAACTCAATTTAATTAACTTTATCAAATAAATAAAAATAAATACAAAGGCTTAAAAAAAATAACCGTGAAACAAAGGATAAAAAGCCGAGCAGGACATTCTTGCTAACAATATTTATATCATTTAAAAATTAATACAATATTCAATTCAGACGTTTCGACATCTATTAGGTCATCATCAGTGGCAAATTAATTAAAAAATAACTTTTTTATGTTTTTTTAATTTTTAAAGCTAGACAGAGATAAAGAGTAAGTTAAATCTAGATTAAAGTTAATCTACATTCATTTTGTAAAAACGGGCATAATTGGAGTGAGATTGAAGTTTAATTAGGATTTAGCATTTAATCGACGTTTAAAAGCGTCTTATGAATGTTTGTCTTTATTTAAACAAACTTCGACTGTACTAGGATTATTTCTTGTAGCTAAATTTTTTATACTTTTTTCCGATGTGTTTAATTATCTATGTATCTAAAGTTCGTTTCAAACTACGCATCGGAGATCGATAATTGTGAACTAAAGATTACAATTTGATTAGAATTTGATCGATCAGATAATCTTAATTTACTTTGTGCTGAAAACATTGAATGTAAACTCGGCAAAATTATGTCACTCCCAGTAAACGAAAATGGATTAAAATAGACAAAAATAGATTCGTTTTGCCCGTGTCAAATCCAGATTCTGATATTTTGAATCCATTTCTATTGAATTAAAGTTTCTGAATTTTTTAAAATTCATTTTAATCCATATGAAGAGATAAAAACAAAGCGATTCTTATTCTTTTCAATTAAAAAAAAAAAAAATGCAGACCATCAATTCATTCATTCATATATTAATTCATACATTCATTTAATTTATTACGCAATTAAAAAAAAATGATTTCTATTTTTTAAATCCAAAAAAAAGTTACAAGGGTCATACGATTCAATTTAATCCATGACACAGTATTGAAATGATGCAAATGCTATTTTTTCAATCCATATTTTGTGTCCAAATGAATTGAAATGGATTAAAAATTTCAATTCATTTTAATCCATTTTCGTTTGCTGGGTTTCTTTAATAATCCTTTAATAATATCTTATCGATACTCCAGGTGTTTTCGCCTCACATTCTACCTCACATTCCTGTGAACACGGTTTTTCGCGGCTTTCGAGAGCGTCAGGTGTCAGGAAGTCGCGCAAACATATGCAACGCTCGTGCGCGTCGAGTTGGGTGGCGGATTTACGCGCTCGTCATGCCAGTTCGAGAAACGTACGACCGTCGACTCGGCGTGACGTCGATCCTTATTGTCTTGCCTTATTGCTTCGCCCTCCGGCGATGATGATCTACCGAAAATGTAAGTGGTGCCGGTTGATAAGCGATAATGATAAATCGAAACTGGGCTGCCTCGAACCGAAAAGAGTGATACGACGTATCTCGCTCCGTTCTCCGTTCCGCTCGCTCGCTTATTCGGCGAAACGAGCTGTGTGTCGTGCATCGATCTGCAACGAGATATGATAACCTAAACGTCGCCACTCTCGGAGAGGTATGACGGTGAAGTTGGCGACCGATCGACCGCTCGCGGCCAAATTCAGGGACCAGCTGTCCAAACAGCTGCGCCGTCGTTGGACGCGCGAATATCTCTTCCCCGGCTAGTTCGGGGACCAAAATCGTAAAGATCGTCATTCATAAAGGAAAACGAAGAAATGAGGGAGGCGACGGCTCGGCGCCGCGCTCGCGTTTTGCGCGACGTCATCCCGCGTCGTTTCTGGAGTCATCGTCGACGCGAGATCATCGAATGATCGCGAACAATTGAGTTCGCTCGTCCTTCGTTTACATTTGCGTTTCGAGAGAATCGGGGGTTCATCGATCATCCGTTCCCCCCCACCCCCAACATCTTTTCTATTTCTTTCTTTCTTATCGTTATTGTATCTGTCTTTCGCATCGTTCTCATCGTTGACACAGGAACGATGAGGCGTGCGGAGAAGCAGGCTCGCTCCAGAATATTCGCTCACGAGGCCGTTTCACGAAGGTGCCCGAGCTAACCTCTCGGCCGCGCCGCGTCTCGAGTCTTCGCCTTCATCTGACACCGTTTGACACGCAGTGACACCGGCCCGAGGTGACACGAGGGATACGGCCGAGAGACTGAGACACGGCGACAGACCGGTGATCCTCGTGTTCGTTCGACGATCCGGCGTGATTCCCGTGAGATCGTCGCCGCGGAGGAGGCATTATTTTTGGGACCACACGTTTAACACACGCGCCGACACATGTGCCGCCCGCGAGCTTGATGTTTTTTCACGTGCGCGCGCGCGCGCGCGCGCGAAAAGGAGGGAGATATAGATAAATATGGTTAGTCACGCTGACACGATTCTTACTCAGCCCTGGCGTGAGACGCCAATATCCTTTTTTTTAGGTATGCATGCTCGGCTTCACACGTGGACCCGCGGCCGTGGAGACACGCTGCGACGCCTAGTTATTTGGTCGAGAGAAAAACGGATAGAATTAAATAAATTTTGTTTCATTCAACTCAATTTCAAGTTGATTTGATCGGGGAAACGTTTATTTATCAAAATTCGAGGGAAAGATATGTATATAAAGCGGCATCACGTGTTGTCTGGAACGTGATCCAGTGTCAGAAATTAATTCGAAGCGAAAATCAAAGTGATAAATGGCAAAAGTTAATTACTAAGTTGTTCAGCAATTAATGGACTAATTATTAATCGTAGGAAATAGATACATAAATCGTAATTGTGTTAATAATTGAAAAAAGGGTTTGTGAGAAGTGGGTGAAGGGTGGTTTGTGAGAAGTTATTCATCTTTGTTGAAGCCGAATATTTGGACGAATTTATATCACGTTGCTGAATGCATCATGTATAGTACATGTGTAGAAAGTAATATATATGTTATATTTTGTTGTGTGTGTAACCAGATTTAGATAGTTTTATTTATAAACACAATAAGTGAAATAAGTTTTATGTATATTACGAACAATAGATTTATATAAATATTTTTTATTCAAGTCAATATTTTGTTAAGAAAATAATATAATTGCTGTATACTATTTTTTATAAACTTAATAGTGTACATTAATTTATATCCATGTATATTTGTATATCTGTGGATATAGGCAAACAGACCGAGAAAGCGTTCGACGGATGAGAGTGATCTAGCAGCGAAACGACGCAAGAACTACAGCAGGATGTACTGTTGGGGCAGTACTATTCACGGGGAGCTGGGTTTGGGTGGTATCGAGGATGAGACCATCTTTATGCCGCGGGAAGTGGATTTTGCAGAAGCGAATAACATCGAGCAAAGTTAGGCTCTTTTGGAACATGATTTTGATGATGCAATGTTTACAAATGAAAATGTTCTAACGAAAACTAAAATTTTAGTTGCCTGTGGAGAAAATTATACCGTGGCCGTTACGAAAGATGGTCAGGTGTATTCCTGTGGTAATAACGACTATGGACAGCTCGGCCACGAGAAAGCGAGGAAAAGGTTACGTGAGTACAATACAAATTTTCAATTAAATGTGCAGTTTAAACATTTCTTAAGTTATAAATACCTTTATCAACTTTGCTAAAATATATCAAATCTTTTTATATAGAATTGATACCTGGCCTAGACGCATTTGTATTTAGAAAAATAGCATGTGGCAATTGTCATACTCTGGCTGTGAATGAGTGGGGACAACTTTTCAGTTGGGGTTGCAATTTGAATGGTCAACTAGGTAACATATTCATTTTTTTTTTCTTATCTTTATATTGAGAGTACTATTTTCTGGATATTGTAAATATAATAATCATATTTATTATGTGTGTCCTACAGGATTAAATAGTGTTGATTGTACGGAGCGTGTTCCACGTATGGTAAAAGTATTAGGTACAAATGTAATAGTGCAGATTGCATGTGGTGTAGAACATTCAATTGCTCTGACCAATGATGGAGAGCTGTATGCGTGGGGTAGTAATAAAGAGGGACAATTAGGATTAGGGTCCCACACACTTACCGAAATAAAACCAAAAAGGATTTCTGCTTTAGCTGCTGTACCAATTGCATTTATCGCTTGTGGCGGTTATCACACTATAGTTATATCAAAATCAGGTAAGTGTCTATATTGCGGGTATCGTTCGACTTTATGCGAACGTCCCTGTATTCGTTGTTTTCTCGCAGGAGCGGTATTCTCATGGGGAAGAAATACTTTCGGACAATTAGGACTAAATGATATACAACAGAGGAATTTACCCTGTCAGTTGCGTACTCTGAGAAACGCAAGAGTATGTTATGCGACTTGCGGTGAGGAATTCTCGGTGTTCTTGACAATGGTAAATTTTATTAATACATTAAACTCTGAAAATTAGAGAATCCTGAAATAATTCTGTGATTATTTTAGGATGGTGGAGTATTTACATGTGGTGCTGGAATGTATGGTCAATTAGGTCATGGGAATAATACAAATGAAATTTTGCCGCGACAAGTTATGGAGTTGATGGGTAGCACAGTAATACAAGTAAGTTATAATTTATAAAAATAATATTGTTATAATTACGTGCGTAATGTAATTAAGATGTAATTTTACACACATTGTGGTGTATATATTATATCACATTAATCTTATTTATCTTGCACTGCAATTTACATCTATTAATAAATATATATATATATATATATATATGTATATATATATGATATTAATATTTTGCAGATATCTTGCGGTAAAAGACACACATTGGCTTTGGTACCGTCTAGAGGGAGAGTTTACGCATGGGGTTTGGGAGGCGCTGGACAATTAGGTAATCGTTCTTCACAGAGTGCCACAACACCACAAGTCGTTCTAGGACCATGGTCTTCGCCGAGTGGATCGTCGATAGTGCTCGATCTGCACTATAGCCCCCAAATCGATTGTGTTGTTAGGCATATCTTCAGTGGAGGCGATCATTGTTTTGCTACGATCAGTCAGAAAGAAGTGTGTTTTCCCATTGATCGTGTTCTTACGGTTTTTTATTAATTTATCTTCTCAATTTATAAGTTTATATTAGCCAGTTTTTTCTTCAAAAACGACAAAAAAGAAAGTAAAAGAATGACTTAGCAGAGAAATATTTAATTTCGTATTGTTTTTGTGATAAAGTACGAAAAATTATTTTTACTTAAACATATCTACAGGATAATATAGAACCAGATGACTGTAGAATATTAGGGCCGACTTCCCAAATTCTTACAGTGACAGAGGAAAAATTAGCTGATTGTCAGAGGGTCCCACCAGGTTCACCAGTTAATCATGAATTAATGACGTGAGTGAAAAATATACTAAAGAAAAATGATATACAGAGTTATTCAATTAGGCGCTCACGCATTTGCTCGCGTTTTTCTCTTTCGATTGCTTTTTCACATAACATTTTGACCGATTTAACCTAATGAATTTAATCGATTTGCTACAGCCTTGATTATCATGTAGACTTCAAGTATTTATGTGGTGTTTTTCAGGTATCTAGAAACTGTGTTCAAAAGTCAAGCATGTTTAAATGCGTCTTTTTTGCTCGATAACGACGCGCATTATGGATGTTCGAGCAAACATCACGGGGTCGATCTCGACTACGCGAGCAGATTATTCGGAATTATCTCTGAATTGGACAATAACACGATTCAAGAGCTGGTACATATATGGATATATAAGTCAAAATTTTGATCGCTGTTTAAATGGCGACATCACGTTTTTATATATTCCAGATTTTTACATGCATAATTGATAGTCTGATACCATCGTTTGTCGACTCTCCGCCCGACGTGGAGTCCTTAAGAGTGTACTTAACGCTACCGCTATATCATCGCTTCGCGAATCTGTCCAACTACAGCTCTCTGCAAACACCATTCTGCAAGGCGGTGTTGAAACTAAAAGCTGAGGCTTTCAAGGTCGTAGGCATGTGGTGGAGTACAGCTCCGTCGTACTATTTCGAGAGACTCGTGAGAATGTACAAGTCTGTGGTGCTCCACTTTGTGAAACAATCGACGACGGACAAGGTAAAAAAATAACAGGAATGCTTATACAAACGATTTAAAATTTCGAGATTTTCACAAATTTTTTGAGCAGTTTTTATATTTGCGTTATAGGTCTAGCAAAATTGTTTTGTAACTAATTCTTACTTTCCGCAAAAAAATCAATCGATATTATAAAAAATATTTTTATAAGATATTTTATGAAAATTTCGTCGTAAATTTCTATATCTTAAAAAGAAAAAGATTCTTTGATAATTTTAGAGAATATATTTTTTGCAGATCATCATGTGGACTGAAAGCCTACAATGTGCTCTACAACTCTTAGGGCTATTATATAAAATAAATTTCACAGCTGGTATACGAGTACCTTATGAGACCTTTCACTTGCCTGAATTATCGGAATATGTAGACATTGCCCGCGAATATTTCAAATGGCTGACAGAAGAAGATCGATTTTATGTAAGTGATCTTAGATTTTCAATGATCCGCTTAGTTTATGTATATATAGTGAATTAAGCATATTGTTTATTGCTGCGTTTATCTAATAGAATTTTTATAATTTTTTAGTACCGTAAAATATACTTCTGCAATTATCCTTTTCTATTCGATGCCGAGGCAAAAACCAAGTTGCTTGAAACCGATCAATCTATACAAGTAAGGAAGGATCTGAATTATTTAAAATAATCATATGCATTGTGTAATAAGCTATATTTATGTTAGATGCAATCTGCAATGAATGAAGTGGCATCACGGGTTGTAAGAGATATAATGCTTGGTGCATCTAGCCTAAACTTCCAGCAATACAGTCAATTTGTAGTATTGCATGTGTCACGAAATAACATAGTCAACGATACTTTGGCTCAATTGCTCAAGTACGATTCTAATGAGTTGAAGAGACCACTTAGAGTAAGTATCAAACTCTTAAAGCTTCTTAATGCTTTAAATCTAGATAAGTAAATAGATCTTTCGAAAATTAAATCTTAAAGAAATATTAAGCATTCTAAATTTTATACTGTATGTAAGCTCTTATATAGCACGTAATTACACAGTATTTAAATTCTGTATTTAAATTCTTTCAGGTTAAATTCCGTGATGAAGAGGCTGAAGACGTGGGTGGCGTGAGAAAGGAGTTTTTCATGCTTCTCTTCGCAGAAATTCTCGATTTTAAATACGGTATGTTCAAAGAATACGAAGAGACAAGAATAATCTGGTTCAGTTCGGACTCGTTAGAAGACGACGATATGTATTTCCTAATCGGCGTTCTCTGTGGCTTGGCCATTTACAATTTCGTAATTATCAACTTACCATTTCCGCTGGTCTTGTATAAAAAACTTTTGGGAGAATCAGTTGGACTAAATGATATCAAGGAAATGTCACCGACAATGGCTAGGTATTCATTCCCAGAATCTATGTTATCTATCATAACGAATTATCAATAAATATATACATTGCAGAAGTTTAGAAAGTATTCTCGAATATAACGAATCGGACTTTGAGGAAGTGTTCTGCTTGAACTTCGAGATAAGTAGAGAGGTGTTCGGCGAGCTGAAAAGTTTCGAATTGATACCCGGCGGTGATAAAGTTCCTGTAACATTAAAAAATAAGTACGTAAGCATTGCATGCATATCAGCATCAATGATGATTATAGAAGAAAAAGAAAAGGAAAGCAAAACGCTTTCGTTTGCAGGCAACAATATGTTGACCTTTACGTGGATTATATATTGAACAAATCAGTGGAAAAGCAGTACAGAGCGTTTCACAAAGGTTTCCATAATGTATGCGGCGGAAGGGTGTTGGAGTTGTTTCATAGCCACGAATTAATGTCACTTCTGATTGGCAATGAGAATTACGATTGGGAAGAATTGGAAAAGAATGCCACTTATAAGGAGGGTTACAGCAAAAACCATCCCACTATCGTACTCTTCTGGCAGGTTTTTCATGAATTACCCTTAGAAGAGAAGAAGAAATTTCTACTTTTCTTAACGGGTAGCGACAGAATACCTATACAGGGCATGAAAGCTATAAAAGTGAGAGAAAGCAATATATTAGGATTTAATTAAAAACTGTAGAATATGTAGTTTTATATACAGAAAATGTGTATCTTCGTAAACAAAAATTAATATTTTATTTGCTACTTTGGTTGCAGATAACGATACAGCCAATGACTGATGAACGTTTTCTACCGGCTGCGCATACGTGTTTTAACCTGCTCGATCTACCGCGTTATCAAACTCGCGAAAGATTGAAATATAAATTGCTGCAAGCTATTCAACATAATCAAGGATTCTCGCTCGTATAAGACCGCGTCTTTTTCATGACGTAATGTACAATAGTTTTATTCGCATACGAATATCATAAATTTAATTTGAAGAAACAGAATATTCACGAAAAAATAGCAAGTTCCTTACAAATTACATCGCGCAATTCATCCGCGCATAAATCTCTTGCTTTGACTTTTCTAGTCCAAAATCATTGTAAAAAAAAAAGAGCTTATATTGTTACCTGATACATAAACGTATGCCTAAACACAAGCTCAATATTTAAAATTAATTACATAATGTATAAATCAACAATGAATCGAGAAAATATACAAATTGAATATTCTTTTATGTGATAATAACTTGTGAATGAATTATGAAGCAAACGCTTACAAATGATGAATCTAAATCTTCGATTCTAAATTTTTAATTCTATGAAAATAAAAATCTCGCAGTACTGATTCAAATTAAACCGATTGCAACATTGATTTAATTATATTAAATTTAATCGGTTTTTATTTATTTTATCAGTTTTTATTGTATTAAATTTAATAATGTCAATATTAATAATATTAATAATGTTAATTAATATATATTAAATAATATTAACTATATTATTTGATATTATTAATTATAATTATACCATTAATGAAATTAATTATATATAGTAGAGTCTCTGTAATTTTGATCTTATGAGGTAATAAAAGAGAAATGTCAAAATTACACTGCAGCATGAACTTATCAATCATTATGTACTATGGGAGCACAGTCGTATGTACTAAGCTATGCTGACTATGTATATACATATGCATATATCTATTGCTTATGATATAAAAGGGGCATTAATATTTGTAAAGTACGTGTAAAGGAATGCAAAGATTAGAGAAATCAAATTTAACGAGACTCTATTGTTATAATTGATAATTATCAATTAATATAATTAATATTAATAAAAGTTTGCAAACGGAATTCATTGAATTTTTATACAGCGTATACCTTATATAGAACATAGTTACAGATATGTTATTATACATAAAAATCTATTGATATTTATTGCAAAGAAAGTTTAACATAAACATGCTAGAAAGTCATTGGTTGATCACGAGGAAAGAGAAATGCGTTAAATATACTTGAAAGAGTCAACATGATACTCAGAGAAAGTTATCTAGGTTAATAAGAACCTTTTTTACACGATAAAATAGACAAATTCTGTAACTTTTTAAGAAATGTATATTAATATTTTTCGCAAACAAGTTGTTAATTTGAGAGTATATTTTTGGGCTTGCCATGTATGTGAGGATTTAAGATATTGAAATAAATACACACACACACACACACATTTATATATATATATATATATATATATACTGTGTGTATGTATATATCAAGCTAGCAGTAATTTCACATAACACATGACATTAGGTAAAATAGCATCGCTAAAAGGAAAGCATTTTTTAATAATAATCAAATATTTTAGGTTTTATTGCAACGCACTTTTTTGATGGTGATTTAGACATTGCTCGAATTGCACTTTCGAGCGACATTCTTTTGTGAAATTTGATATAGAAAATATTTTGTAAATTGTTACTTAGATACATGTCTTGTATTACCTGGAGAAGAAAAAAAAATAAAGATCGTTATCTACCTCTTGTATCTTAAATTTCATTATGAAATTTAGACATATGTACACATCATGTACATTTTTAAATATAGTTTATAATGATCGTTGACATGTTGTCTAGCATAAATTGTAATATTTATTTATTCACATTGATATATTACATTATTAAAAATTACTCGTCAGTTAGTTAATGTAGACCGTCGCCAAGTCGCATTATCAAATGCGTCGCTTTTCATTATAAATTTGATATATCACTTTCCGAATACATTATTCTGTGACTCGATCGTTCACTTCACGGATTTTTGTCTATGTTCGTTATTTTTCCGTATTATCGTGACCTTAATAATAAAAAGTACAATCTGCTACTATTATTTTCTCTTAAGCAATCGCTTGTGATCCGCCACTCCTGTGATTCGTATGGCAAGCGTTAGTTTTGTAAAAACCTGAAACCTTTCACAGCGTTAATTCTATCACAACATTGAGTTTAGATCAGAAATTCCCAAACCGAGAATGTCCTCAAACAAATAAGAATCTCTGGAGAGATTAGAAAAGAAAGCGGGGAGAAGTAAATTTTGTTAAGGAAATAAAATAACTTTTTATATTTATATCCTACTGCTTTTTACTCTCGTTATATACAAATGTATAATAAATACTTCGAAATCTATTTTCTCGGCTTGCATACTAGAAAAAGGAGAACGTTTATAAGTATGGGAATCTCTGAACGATGATGCTCGAATAATAAACCGAATGCTGTAAAATAAACCGGATTTTCGGTAATTGTTATTAGTTTACGCTACCCTGCAAAGATGAAAGGTAATCGTTCAGTCTCTGTATACACAGGTTCGTTGAAACTCGAAATCCAGATCGGAAGTCTCTAGAAACCCGAGAAACGCATGACGTGAATTTTTTTTTCAACTGTCTAGACCACGTTCTGAAACAGCTACAGCACGATCCGTGCACAGATTTGTAGTCTCCTTCTAGAAAAATGAAGAAAAGAAGAAATGGCGTTGCAAGATGAGATTCTGTATCGAATTTTCTTTTACAGCCTCGTGATTTTTCGAGATTCTATTCACGAAGAAATCGTCCCTCATGCGCTTCTCTGGCTTCTCACGGATCCCGGAGAATCCGCGAACAGCGTCCTGAGCGTCCCGTTCGATGAGAAACTCAGGGCGATGCCTCGTGCTCGAATGCGTTGCTCGGAATATTCGCTAATGATGATAAGCCGGGGTGAAGTACTGAGTGCCAGGCGGTGCTCGATAGCCCGGGTAGCTGCTGTTGAGGGCGTGTTGCGCGAAGAAACCGGTATAGTCCTTGTGCACTCGACGGGGCCTGAAAGCCGGGCCTTTCGCGAGATCCATCCTGGCACGGTTCTCCGCCTCCATCTGGGTCTTCACGGACGCTGGCGGCCATTTCAGGTCTCCTCGCATATTGCCTGTTGCCGGAGCTTTCGTTGCTGCGGGTTGAGCCTGGTACACCGGTGCTGGTGCCTGCGGATTAAGAACGAATCAGGGAGATTGGAAAGAGAGAAATATGACGATAAGAAACGTTGAATAAACTTTTACATTATTTTGCTTCGAGAATATTTTTACTTTGTTTCTATCTGCTGATAAATATTTAATCCATTGATAACGTTACAATATTATTCTATCTTGTTCCATTTTCTTTTTGCAATTGGCTTAAGCTAATTCTTTTAGATTTTTATTGAATTATATTTGCCAATTGGGCAAATGATACGTCTTCTCTCGTATTTTTAAGACTTGACTTTGCGAACATGAGAAGAAGCGGAAATATCTGAAAGAACGGCATTCTTGACGCAGGAAATTCTTTCGAAGTCGAGGATCGGATTAGAAACAGACATTCAGAAACAGCGGGGATATTCTTAGAAGTAAATTTCTAACAAGAGAGATGTAATCGATGCTGCCGGAATGACGAGGATGTATATTTAATGGCTGATATGCTGCCAAAGGCAGTTCTCGCTAGGGAGCTCGTGCGGATATTTCTCGCAAAAATATTGTATCGCACCGTGCAATCTGCGTCCGATATTAAACGCGCGACGGTTTCAGCGCGTAATATTTTACCGCGTTATTTTTAGTCGGATCAAAGTTGCGTTGCAGGTGTAACATAATATCGAACGTATAAATACGTTTATCAACACATTGCCGAATCCTCATGTGATGTAATACAGTATTCCATACATACAGTATCTCATACATAATCCTGACTTCAATAACGTTTTGGATTTCATACAGAATCGATGTTCACCATGTACAAAAAATGACTTATACAATTAAAAATGTGCATGAGATATTTTTATAAAGCGAGACAAAAAGAAACTTAACAAATATATTTATATTAAGAATATTAATTATTAATATTTATATATAATTATTTATTAAAATTATTATATATTGTTTATATTTATATATAAATTAATTGTTAATAAATTGTTATTATTGTTATTACTAATTATTTGGCAACGAGAGTTGCTCGCGCTACCAAACTCTCACCTGCGAGATTGGCGGCTTAGGGCGGAGAACGATAGTGGAGGGTGGTGCCTCGAACGCCGCAGGGGCGGTTGTATAATAACCGGATGGAGTCTGCTGCCTCTGCGATGTCCGGTCGTATGGATCTTGGGGGTGCTGCTGAAAAAAACGAAGAGGATGCAGCGATAAGATTCGCCCATTGTCGCGAGCATGTCACACCCACGAAGATATCTACGACCGTACCAGTTGCTACTCCGCAAATCTTCCGCTATCCTCTCGAAACTTGGCTAAAAACGTCTCACGACACATCGTGCAAGGCTCTGGGTGCGAGAGAGAGAAGAAGAGCACATGACTACAATAATATATCTCTCGCATAAACAACGACGGCGACGATGCTTCTTACATCTAAGATCGCAAGCGTTTGCGCGTCGTCGTTTCTTAGCGAGAATTATCGGCTCTTCTTCCAAAATTGCGAAGGACGACCGTCAGCCACATTCATGCGAGCATCACTTACCTGCCAAGACTGGGCAGGCTGTTGCTGCTGCTGGCGTTGATGTTGGCTCGGAAACGAGGGATGCTGATGGGAGAGCGGCGAGGTCGCCGGGGGTGTCACGGGCGTCCAGCCCCTGGGGTTCGTCTGTTGTTGGAAGTGCGAGGGCTGTCGCAGGAGCGTGCCGCCAGGACTGACCGGCGACGGGGACGACGGGACGGCGCTCTGTGTCGACGACCGTGCGACCGTCGAGGGCGGTTGGGGTGACGGACCTGACGAGGGACTGCTCTGGTACGAGCCGAGATCACCGTATCCACGGGTCTTACCGGAGGAAAACAGATAATTTTGTAGGCTCGAGCGAACGCACGGATTGATGTCTGTCGTCCCAGAAAGGAGAGGGATGATCGCACGTGTGAGGGATGATGTGCGAAAGTTTGCGAAACGACGCGATATCTATAGTCTTCGTATGTCCGTGTTATTTATTTAATCATCCTTTTCTATATACTGGATATACGTTTCTCAAAACTCATTAATGTTATTAACATTATTTGAACAATAAGAAATTAAAAGCTGATGATTCTTGAAGTTGATTTCTGTAGAAGTTGAGACTTGAATAAAAAAAATAGAACGGAAAAGAAATTTATGAAAAGGGAACTATAAACTAAACTGATAAATTGACTAATCTGATAAATTATCAAAGAATGATTAGTTATCACCGAATCTCGAATTATCACTAAGAATCTAGATTTATATCATTGTATGTATAAAATAGAATATTTATAGAAAAATTATTTTTGTACAAATAGAACTAATGTGAAATATTTTTTTTCATGAGAATGAAGAGATATGAGATTGACTATTTTTACTTATATAATCAGATTGATTCATTATTCTCGATTATTCAGATCAATTTTTCTTAATCTGGCCGCGATTCGCTCGAGCCAAGTACCATCGATTTTATCAAAAAGAACATGTACCAATTGACGACAATATGTCATTTATTTTTCGCTTCCTGCAAATAATTCGTCGGTAGACCTGCCTCGACGACCGCAATGGTGACCGGATTCGCGCATTCAAAAGCGATCGATCTTGCTCACGATGATATTCGGATGTCACTTCGTAAATTTTTCTAACGATATCGATATTCATTGCGTGCACGAACTTGTTACGAATCAGAGATGGAACGACATATCGACTTCTTATTTATAATCGATTCAAAATTTTATTCTTGATTAAAGATTTATTTTAATCGATTTTTTTTTATTTACGCCTTAGTTACGAGATTTAATAACAATTAAAAAGAAAATTTGTTTGGGAAACGAGAATCGGTTTCAATTTCATCGAAGAGTACGCCAGCCAAGTTTGATGGCTTAATTTAGAGACTCGCGCTGTATATCGCGTATTTGTTTTCCATCTCTGCTCCGAGTAAAACAGGACTGATACGCTTACACAGAGAGGAACGAACGTGAACAATACATAAAAGAAACACGTAACGAACATCGTTGCATTCACTCTACACGCATGGCAAGATGCAGGAGAAGCTACCGCACTAAATGGAGATAAATAATATTATAAAAAAAAGAGTGCATACAATGCATAGACAGACATACAAAAATGTGTCCGTGTCTTTTCGGAGGTTCTTTTCTTGAAAATCACGATTTAATCGCTTGATTGTGTTCTATATCCTTATCTCTTCCGTATGAAATAATAAGTGTATTGCGTTAAGAGAAAAGGCAGCAGGCGTTTATGTGTGTCAAAATTTGATTTCTATATTTCTGCATGCAATATTTTTATAATAGATATTACGTCATGATGATGCAATTAATTCCTTTTGAACTCTTTTTATTGATACCATTTCACTCTCGATGTATTAATTTATGTTACTGTGAGAAGAAGAGCAGCGAATTTTGTTTATCGCTGCCTTTTGTCTTATTGGAGCAGCGTAATGATGGGACAACGAAATCTGATTCTTTAGCGCGAAAATATGTACACACGTATCCAATTATCTATCATATTACCTTCGCTTGGATGGGAGCTTGCTCCACGTAATCGAAGTCTTGATCTTCTGGAGGCGGTGGCCAAGCTACTCGTTTGAGACCTAGGATAATAATAGAGTGTCGTAGAGACAGAGACTCGTTTGGCGCGACTAAGTTCTATGAAATTTCTTCGTTTACGACTGCGATATATATCTATGTCAATCAATTAGAATTAGACTAATTCGCTTAAACCGTAATATACAGAAATATTACGTTCTTTAAAGACGAAATTTAAACGGACGAGATTTTAACGAGAGGGTGAAAGTATTTTTAGGTACAGACGTCTCCTGTAAATTTGAGAAAATTGATATTATCAAATCTCTCATTCTAAAATTATAAAGCACAATCGATTGACGATAAAAAAAGTATCACTCATTTATCTGTTGTCATCAGTCACCAGTAATCGCGATTTCTCCTCATCACTGTCATCAATTTTCGTCACTGACGCACTTAATTCAACTTTATTCACACGTTGTCTCGCAGCGGTGTCGCTCTTTCCGCAACTTTCATCATTTCGTCAAAATAGTAATGACGTGTAATTTTAATTTAACTGTGTCTCACGCAGCTCTCATATTATACATATATCGATCGTGTGCATCGGCGAACGTGTCGCAATGGGCGGCCGAATATTGCATCACTCATATGGGGTCGCGCATCGTTAATCGCGCAAACTGCGAACGCATATTTCCTGGCAACTAATAAACCCGCCTGGATCCTATGCATCCACATACCGATGCGATTCCCAGCGGGCTCGTTGATTTACCCACGACGATGAGGAACGCGACTCTGCCAAAACGAACACCCGCCAACTACTAACGCTATGACGGAGTCACCTGTACCTTTCATTATTGTGGAAACTAGTTGGCTACCGATTTTAGAGCCTTTCTGGTGACCGGCCAAGGAGTGGGGTTTGACATTGTGCCCGATCAGGGAGGGGCAATTCGCGTCCTTGAAGAGGATCACGAAAAATTTCCCGGGAGATCTCTACCTGTCACTGCTTTAATAATCTAATAGATAAATATCACAAAATCATTTTAAAATAATAAGTCTCTCAATATTTCTGAAAATAAGTTTAAATATAATTATACTAAATATCACTTATATAATTTAATGTAAGCGAACTCTCGTTTTAATAGTGAGCCGCGGTATCTGTTCTCGGTGAATTTAACGTCGAAAACGCATGCTTGACATTCAGACACAATGATTCTTCGCTCTAATTGGAAACAACTTTTGGAGGTAAATCAATGCGACGTAGCCACAAAGGGGGTCTTTCTTAAGCACAACGCTTGGTGTTCAAGCGGACTGAGAGGCTCGTGTGCTTTGCGAAAACGCGTTGCTAATCTGGTAAACTCGCGTCTTTGAGCCGCGGCCAGGGAGTAATAACGGTTGTGTCATGCTAAATTGAAAACGTGTTGCCAACGATAGCGGCATTAATTCAGAGAGCTGAACTGCTCTAGACCAGGTGATCGATTGCGATGATATTTGCACCTGTGAATCATCTTATGCGGCAACGAAATGATAAACTTTAGCGCGTGAATTAAACGTAAACTTGTCCGAGTAAACAGACCTAAATTCAGTCTGTCGCTACCAAACTGTAGACGTCAAAGGAATGTTATAATCTTCCTAATTTTAATCCTAAGTTATACCTTCTAGCAATATGTAATTTTTGAAGAGACATTTCTTCACTTACCAGGCTGACCACCGCGCTGCCTCGCTTCTTCTTCTTCGAGCATACGTAGAACTGCGCTGTTCTGCAAGTTCGCTGGCTTGGCCAAATGACTGAAGTCGATCCTGGAAAGATTTCCACATTTAAGCTCGGCTCGTTAGCAACATTTCGAATGAAGAAAGATTTCCATTCATATGTGTAAATGAAGCAACTGTTTTTGTTTTTATTCTTCGAAGAAAACATTATATACTATCTATTGTTCTACTCATGATCGTTTGAACATTAACATTGAACAGAAGGTGAAGATTTTCCAACAATTGACGGAAATTGTGTAGAATCGCGAGCTGAGAAGCTGCTAAAGCGAACTTATAAAAAGAGGGAAAGAGACTACTGAAACTCACGAAAGAAGGATTCGCGGATTCAATGGAATCCGCAGATCTTAAGAATCAAGAACCAATGATTGGATTTGTCACCTCTTCGTGGCGATCATCTCGACAGGAGGAAATCCCGAAGCGGCAAGAATAAAAAGAACGATGGCGAAGAAGAACGGAACAGCGAGCGAACCGGTGCGCATCCGCGGTCCATCAAACGCGAAACTAAGTCAAGTACGAAGACGAGACGCGGCGGTACAAGCCGTCGACTTCGTGCAGGCCGTTTATTTCCAACCGGCTGGTGATTCGGCCCGCCGAAAATAACTGACGTCGAAATCGACGCCGACGGCCGTCGACGGCTGATTCATGCGACCGGTGTCGTCGCGCGACCGACCGACATCGGCCGATACACGGACGATCGCATGACGCGTGGACCACGGACTGACGTTTGATGATTGACACAAGGTGGTCGCCGCGACCAGTTCAGATTCACCGCATGCTTTTAACGCCCGTGAGTCATTCAAGCCGATCGACGATATCATATAATGAATCGGAATCTGAGTCAAGGGATGTTATTTAGGCTGAAGATAAATAAAATAATGTGCAATAATTTTCCTCTCGTAAAATTAATAGTTAATCTAAAATTTAGAACAAATTTAAAAAGATAAATATTAATTCGGTTAGGTATTAAAATATTAAAAATGAACGATTATACTATGTTTATCATTGGAAAACTATTATTGCTATTATATTCATTTATAAATGTTAATTTTTAGGATCATAAGATGATTTTATAATATTCTATGTATCTCATTTATTCAGAATAACTTACCCGACTGCACCGTTAGCCAAAACTTGAGTCTGCCTATCCAGAGTCTCCTGTATCGCTTGTGGCGAATATAAGTTGATAGGGGAGTTGAACTGTTTGTTCACAAATCTCGCTTTTTGAGTGGCCATGTTGTGCCTTCTACCAATTTACTCTCAAATTACTGTAATATCATAAAATGTTATAATAAAAAAGAAATATGTAGAAGACGTCTAATGAAATTTTAGACAAAGTATCATAATTGAGAACATATACTAACTAGCGTTAAGTTTTACAATAAATTTTAGGTTTTTTGTAGAGCAAGTTTTTTAAAATACGCACACTTATTGTAACGCACAATAAAAAAAAATTTCATATTATTATTTAAATGTTATTACAAAGCAATTGCTTGCACATTCGACTTTGTCATTTTAAACGATGTAACTTCATAATTTATTTTTAAAATTCTATATAATTGAATTTTACAAAAACACTCTTCAATATACATAATATTAATACATAATATAATTGTTATACATAATACAAATGTTTTATTATATACGACTTAATGATTTGACGATTTGATGATATAACAAAAAATATCCTATGTATTAAGCATATATCATCCCTCATTTGTCGTAAATCAGAAGGAACGAGCATTACTTATTATATAACATTATTTTCTTAACTGTGCCGCAAATGGCAGGCACGTCATTAATCTGCCACCGTCGCGCTATTTGCACGCGAATTCTGCCAGAATTCATTAGATCCTACGTCTATATGATTTTACAACGTAAATATCTGTTTTACGGATAGCGGCTGCGAATGAAAATCGAGCGCTGCAATAAATAACGCAATTTTTCGTTTTACATCGTGTAACAACCAGCTGCGCGGCGTTTCTTTTACGATCGGGGATGACGTTTTGTTTACGTTGGCACATTTTGCGCATCGATAACAGAAATATAAAAGTTCTAAGTGAGGAATGTATGATTTATTATAAGCTTACCAAAAAAGAAAAATTATGATATGACTTATTATCATGTATCATAATTTTTTACTTGTGTTATTATTTTGGTTATTAAGAATTTTTAATTATAAAGAATTAAAAAAACATCCTCATCTTTTCCCCATATTTTATATTTTTCATTATTATTATTATAATATCCTGCGGAAAAAATGCAAACTGACAAAATATTTTGATATTAGTTGTAAGATATCAAAATCGATGTAATATATAAAAAATAGAGAAAATAGGAAAAACGTCTAAATAGCTTTAAGTTTCCTCGTCAACGACGCTAAACCGACATGAAAAAAAAAATTGATAATAAAAAAATCAATAAATTCGTCGTAAAAAATCACGATTATTAATCTGTCATGATGCGAATTCACGTGACGAACAGTGCATTCCTGTCTCGCACGGATGAGTCACGTATATACTTCGATCGATCGTAAATCATACGAGGTTGAAGAGCGAACACAATTTCGATAAGTGGGTCAGCTAGTGGATCGTTCTCCATGATCGTTCGGCGATTGTTTGGCTACTCGATTACGCGGGATGCGATCGGCGCCAGCGGAAGATTCTATGGCTCGCTAGAAAGTGTGGCATTAAATTCCCGGCCTCGTGCCAAGAAATCCGCGCAGGGACGCACGCGTTGAAAGATATCGCGCGTTCAGTTCAGAAGAGAAAAAATAATCACGTTCTCTACTACGCATGATCTAATTACCTTCACGTTTGCAAAAATTCAAAATTACCCCCTTTATCTTTTTCTGCGGATCAATGGATGGAAACAAACGCGTGCGTTTTTCTCGAACTTCGCACTTCGTTCCTGGCTAATTTTTCACATCCATTTATCATCGACGATCTCTGAAATCGTGCACCACCGATTAAACCGAGGCGCACGTCTGGTCGTTTCGGTGACCAGATGGTTGCGAGTTCGCTGACATGCGCGCGGATCTTCGAAATAGCCAGATGCTTTCTGTTATCGCGTTTAATGTATCACAAAAAAAAAATACATCACGTCGCGAACGTGTTCTTTATCATCCCTTTATCATCTGGAAACATCCCTCTTCGCTCACGCCGTTGAAAGATTTAACGTCGCGTCCATCTATTTCGAAAGCCGAAAAATTCATAGAATAGAGACGCAAATTAGGGCCTCGTTAAAAGTATTAAATGGCTCTGGACTTTTGCGGAAAACTTTCGTTATGAAAAAGCTTTCGAAGAGATATTTGGATAGTCAGGAATCATCGTGGCGCGCAAAATCTTTCTTCAAGGTTCCCCGCTCGAATTTATCGAGGTCGCGAATGCTTTTTTAAAGAACTATGTATGTTCTCTCCCCTCTTATCTTCTCGATACTCGATACCTGCTATGAATCTTGTTTCTACTCTTGAAGAAACAAGCACGCTTCATTAAATGCCCCCTTCTCGCGGAACTGCAGCGATCTATTTTTGCACGTTTTCCTTGCGATCTCGCACGCGTTTTACATTTTATTCATAACTTGGAACGTATTTATATCCCCTAGTCATAAACACGAAAGCTGTTCTCACGTTTCTTCCCTTCTGCTGAATATCTCATATAATTTAAGACACGTTTACGCCGCGAAATCACCTGCGACAGTTAATTTTCAAAGCGGTTACATGTTATTGCTATTAATTTTTACTGATCCTTTTCTCGTATATCTAACATTTCCAAAGAGAATTGGTAATAAATGTTCGCCCATATTATCATCAATCAAATCTAATTTCGTTAAAGAATTTCTAAGAACGCTTGTTCATTATTACAACAGCACGGACAGTTATGTTATCATATTTTATTTAACATAGAAACAAATCTTCAAAAACTGAATAATAAACACCGCTCTTCCTCCTTTTCTCTGATTGGATCGCGCTCGATTGGTACCTGGATGAAACACAGACCTGTTTAACACCCGAAAATCTCGGATTCTCGCTGACGCGTCCCTGCTGGGCGGCCACCGGTGCCTACCGCGGTTATTTTTGCCTACAAAATTCCTCCGAATATATCTACATCGTCCGCAAAATCTCTACTTCTTCCCCCCTTCTGCGCCAGCTAGTCTTTGGAGCCCGCTCCTCGCGGGTCGTATTGAATTACATTAAAGCTCGCACGCCGTGATAAAAATTAATCGACATCGATATCGATCTAACAATAGCAACGTATCATTATCGTTCAATGAGATTGCTAACGAATTCTCCGCAGTGTTTTCTTGCCAAGATACACTTGCTAAATATCACCGTGAAATAAACACTGAAATGTAAAGATTGGTTCTGTCGCCGAGATAAATTTAATATTCGGTTTTAATCGATTTAAAGATTAAATAGCCAATGAAGGGTTTAAACTCGATCGTGAATGCTTGAAATGACATTTTCTCTTGAAAATCTGCGAAAATACACGGTGACAATTGGTTTTCCAAAATCCGGGAACCGACCGATTTTCTTTACATAACTCGCATCTATTCCAAGCTGCGGTATTTGGATGACGGCGTTTACTCAACGTCGCGGTCGTCGAAATTCACGTCGACTGTGCCAGATACTCAAGAAAAAAATCACATAAAACGCTCGATAATTGCTCGAGATTGTTGATCACGTTTTTCATCATAGAGCGAACTGATATCTGGCGTCGAACCGCTGCATCGAACAAACGCGACAACGCTACGATTTTTCAACGATGCAATTGAAAATTATAATTAACATTAAGTAATTATAAATAATAGTTCATTTAACACTGAAAGAAACTCTTGAAAGTTCGAACGTAAACACTTCAAATTTTTCTAATTGTCCGATTTAATTAACATCTAATTTAATTAAGATTCTTCACCTGAAAAAACAAGTTGACTGCAAAAATATCGAAATTCAGTTTCGGTAATAAAGTTAATTCAATAAGCACATAATTTAATTTAATCCATTTTTCCGCAGAGCTACGTTTGCAAGAATTTTGCGTGACGCGGGAAGAAGGTGACGATTTTTGCGCATTGCGGAATTATTCGTCAGCGCGACGCGCGACGTGTCGCCTATTTCTGGCCGATTGTTTCAACGATACGATGCAACGATATGTTGCATATAGCAACTTTTGGCCGTCCAAAGTGTGACGAATTCACTCGCGGTTAAAACGCGATGAGATAGACGGGGCGGCGCGCCGAGAGAGCGTTGTCATGTAAATTTCAATCACCACCTCATCTACAAGTCGCAGTATACTGTCGGACAGGACGTCACGTTTTTTGGCTGGACGAACTTGCCCCTAGACAATATATTTCGCTAACTCAAGAAACCGTACTTTAATTCAAGAATGTTCTTCTTTATGATATAAACGATTATTGCGTTTTACCTCATTTACCATTATTTATCACATGCTACCCGATTAATGAATTAATTATACGAAGAATTTACGACGTATACAGTAGTGTAAATATACCAATTAATTTTGTTAAATATTTTATCTAAAGTACTTATCTTAATCTTCGTGGAAAAATTAAAGAAAAAAAAATTTGGAAGTGCACATGTAATTATATAGGAATCTGTGATTAAATCAATCTAATTGTAGATCATTATTAATAGAATCGATAATTTTTGTCTCTGTTGATTGTAATTGATTACCAACGACCGCTTGGCCTAGTTTCTCGCGATAATTAGGCGATTAAATGCCAAGTTGATAATTGAGTGTGACACCTTGCTAGTTATGTTGCCAATAATAGAAAGACGGTATGATCAATCGATCTTTAACACAAGGGATTTGTGGAAAAAGAATATGAATATGATAAGAAAAGAATACGATAATTCATCATGTTATATGATATGTATATCTATCTCTGCTTTCTATTTCTTTTTTCGCATGCTTTTTGAAATTTTTACAAATTTTTCAAATTCCTACATCCTGCTCTATTTGCCTTTTCCACTTTCCCTACGTTTCTCCCACATCCCGTTATTAATTTTTTACGATTCCTCCTGCACCATCTGCGTTTTCGATTTTTTTCCTTCGTTTTGTTTTAATATCTCTTCCATTTATTTCCTCCAGTTTTCTGTCCCACCCAATCTTCTCCGCATCCTCGTTTCTCACGAATCCCTTCCGCCGCGAAACGTAATCGACGAAGATGACAACATGTGATGCGATAACGCGGCACCTACCTTCGCGCAGATATACGTGGAGCACGCGGGTTCTCCTCGGGTGGCGAAACACACTGGACCCTCGGAAAAGCGAAAGCACCGGAGAGCAGCAGAAGACAACTGTCGTCAACCCCCTCCTTCACCCGGAACCGCCGAAATCATTCGGTCCCCTCGGCACCTTCCTCCGCCGCGGTTATTTTCGACCCCCGAGATGCTCTCTTTCTCTCCCTCTTCGATGCTTCGCGGTATTCGGCGGATTTCCTGGCAATCGCGGGAAAGCCTCACCCGCACGTCGTTTCTCGTCTGTGCGATCTACGTGAGCCTGATCGGCAGAAATACGTCGCCAATCGCGCAATCGAGTATAGTTTATTTTTAGCAAAAACATCGCGGAGAAAAATTTAAGAAACTTTTTTCTTCTTTTTTTATTTCTTTACTTTTATGAATAATTGAGTACTTTAACAGTTTCGCGAGTAATGAAAATATGCCAGATATCTGCGCTACTTTCACATCTTATGTATCAAGAGACACGGTCATGTCTCAGCGCTAAAGTGTATGCGCGAGACAGACCGTGTATCTATACACGAGCCGGCGAGTTGCAAGCATTTGAGATTTCAATAATGGTTAAGCCGATTAGATTTTAAATGATCTTAATCGATAGCTTGGGTTTGAATTATGTTATAAGAGTGCCTTTATTTTTTTTCTACGTGCCCTATGAACGGAGATATTTTAACGCAAAGTCCGAATCTAAATAAAATCATATTAAGAAATGTCATCGTCGTCGTCGTTGTCGTTGTCGTTGTCGTCGTCGTCGTCGTCGTCGTCGTCGTCGTTGTCGTCGTCGTCGTCGTCGTCATTGTCGTCGTCGTCGTCGTCGTCGTTGTCGCTCTCGAAGCTACGGCGCGGGGATGGTGTCCGTCTGCAGCCTGAAAAAAAGAAGGAAGAAAGAGGGATGAAAAAAAGAAGGGAGATAGAGAGAAAAAGAAAAGGAAAGAGAGACAAAGATAGAAAGAGAGAGGAAGGAAATTAAAGAAAGAGAAAGAGAGAGGGAGAAGAAGAAAAAAGGAGGAATAAATGAGAAACGGAGTGAAGGAAGAGAAAGTGAAAGAAAGGAGAAAAAAAAACAAAGAGCTCTAATTCTTTTTAAAAAATAATGATATAAAATTGCGTTATCTAACTCAAATAATATATTCAACCCAAGTGTTAAAGAGGTAACAGTACAAAATGAACAAATTGAATTTAAATAAAAGTATTTTACGTATTATATAAGATTTTAAGTATTTATTTATTTAAAAATACTTGGCGTTGCTGTTACCTCTTTAACACTTGGGTTGAATACATTATTTGAGTTAGGTAACGCAATTTTATATCATTATTTTTTTTTTTAAATTAGAGCTACTTATCATATGGGTTAGAATAAGAATACTGTTCAATGAGAATATATTTTAAACATAAAATATCTTAATGATGAAAATTTTTATTTCATACGCGAAATCACTGTAGGAACGAAGAAATATTTACAGTCGACAGAATTTAATTTTATTAATTTTCTGTAAAGCAGATATTATAAAGAATAAAAAAGCATATGTGAACAAGGAATAAATTATGAGGAATAAATTTGAAACATTTACGACTAATTACGTGAACGAATGCCTGTTCTTTGACGAAAGATGTATGGTATTCGTTGATGCACCTTTGAGTTTCTTCGTATTCTCACTATTCATACGCTTCTCGAAGCGAGCTCGCTCGTTCGCGTTCGTTCGCACTCCGCTCCATTCGCGATCGCGACAGATGTGAGGACGTCAAACGATCGTTGTTTTCAATCAATTAATTGATTATTAATTGTCGAGCTATGTCACTGAATTGCGCCTTTTCGCGCAATTTACTCATCAGAAAGTAGGAAACGCGAATTTTGAATTATCGTCTCATTGCGATACACGAATCGACAATTAACCTCCAACGCTGAGATTCTCGCTTGTGCGTATCTCGCTCCGAAACTTTCGTCTCTCACGTATAATTCACTCACCGAACTCGGAGCAACGCACGAGCCGTCAAACACCACCAAATCGCATTTGAAATGATACGCACAACGTCCAATAAATCCAGCATCCAGCGTCCGGCACGTCCAACGACGGCATCCCGCTCGTTGAAGTCGATCTGAGAAGGAACGGAATACTCAGCATACGTTCCGCTCGCAACTCTCTGTAACCGAATTGCTTTTCGATCACGAATAAGGAATTATACGACCGATAAATGTCTCACACGACGTGAGCGCGTCGCGTACCGTGTCCGCGCGCTGAGCGACTCAGTGAGCCGATGAACGTGATTGGCCGCCGCGCGTGGAGCCGGCCAATCACGTTCGAGCTCTCTCAGCCGCCGGCGTGAGCGCCGTGAGCGCCGTGAGCGCGAATAAATTCACGAAACTTCAAAACGACAACTGTTATCTCTCAAGTCGGTCGACGCGCGATCTTATCGTTTGTTTTCGTCGGCGGTCGGTTCGGCTCGACATACCCCGCGTCGTTCCCGCGTATCGTCGAGAAAATCATTACGAMTCACTGCTATCATTCGCGCCGTGAGCACCGTAAGCGCCGTGAGCGCCGTGAGCGCCGTGAGCGCGAATAAATTCACGAAACTTCAAAACGACAACTGTTATCTCTCAAGTCGGTCGACGCGCGATCTTATCGTTTGTTTTCGTCGGCGGTCGGTTCGGCTCGACATACCCCGCGTCGTTCCCGCGTATCGTCGAGAAAATCATTACGAMTCACTGCTATCATTCGCGCCGTGAGCACCGTAAGCGCCGTGAGCGCCGTGAGCGCCGTGAGCGCGAATAAATTCACGAAACTTCAAAACAACAACTGTTATCTCTCAAGTCGGTTGGCGCGCGACCTTGTCGTTTGTTTTCGTCGGCGGTCGGTTCGGCTCGACATAGCCTGCGTCGTTCCCGCGTATCGTCGCGAAAATCATTACGACTCACTGCTATCATTCGCGCCGTGAGCGCCGTAAGCGCCGTGAGCGCCGTGAGCGCGAATAATTCACGAAACTTCAAAACAACAACTGTTATCTCTCAAATCGGTCGGCGCGCGACCTTGTCGTTTGTTTTCGTCGGCGGTCGGTTCGGCTCGACATACCCCGCGTCGTTCTCGCGTATCGTCGCGAAAATCATTGCGACTCACCTATCATTCGCGCCGCGAGACGCGGGCAGACAGGCAGTGCTGTGAACTGTTGCGCGCGCCGTTTACGACGCTCGTTTCTGCGATTGGCACTACCGTCACTGCGCGGGAACAAATAGGCGGGAAGAAATAGGCTGCTTCGCACTCAATAATCGGGTTCGTCTTTTAACAAGATCACGAGTTTATCGGAACGGATATTTCGCGCGATTCACTAGCTCGATGCAGACGATGAAACGAAGGTACGAGAATCACAAATTATAGCATTTCGTTGCGATATTCGCGGCCGATCGCTCGCTCCGCCACGTGTAGGTTCGATGTCGTGCTCGTCTCGCGAACGCTTCGCGTGCTCGCTTCGAATGCTTTGCCACGTAATCTCAGATTCTTTCCGAAGAGTGAAAGTGAGCCGAGTAGCATCGTCGTATCGAACGATTCGAATAACGGGACGCCGTAATACATCGCTCGTTCGCCGATACTTAACAATTTCGCATATTTCGCGTCGCGTAAATTAACGTCGAGAATGGCGATTCTTCCTCGTGCTAAGTTAACACTTCAACGACGGGGCATTTTTCCTATACGACGGGTGATTTTAGTGATATAGAATTCCTTCAACTTGTGTATACTAAAATGTGACAAGTATTTTTGTAATTAATATATTTTATTAAAATTTTCATAAAACGAGAATTCTCGTTTCCCGTCGGTAATGTGTCAAGAATTAATAATACAATTTTATATTCGCGATATTTTTGTGAGTGTTTTATATTCGCGATTGTGAGTTCAATACGTGCTGCGCGTGTGATAACGAATTTTAATTGTGCGTTTTGATTAATCAACGCGTCTTTATTGTTCACTTGACTCGCGTAGTACCGCGTGAAGTTGCCGGCGTCTGCCATTCGTCGCCATTAGCGGACGCGGAACAAATTGGCGGGACGATTGGCGTCGCGGCTCTTTGCGCGAAGAAACGTGTATTAGAAAAATGTTCGGTATTTCGAAACGATAACGGGACTGGCACGCGGCCTTAGAGTTGTTTTCGTCGGCGCGTGACGTCCTTTGTTGATCCTTTGACGCGCTATCACCGTGCGACCTCGAAGTTGCCTGTAGATCGCGCAGAGCTATTTCGCGCGTCGTGGTGTGAGGTTCTCGCGCCGCGCGGTCGCTCTCACTTCCTCTCTCGCGTAGTTAACTAACTCCTGAAGTTTCTCATACAATCAGGTAAATAATTTGTGATTCGTGCGGTCGCATTCGACGCGACGAACACCTTCTTGAAAGGTTACGTGCTTCGCGCGATCTATTCGTAGGAATGCCGAACTTTCGCACCGCGTATTTTTGCACGATTCGTTTGATCTTGATTGATCGTCGATTTGAAATACAGAGTTTCGCGATTAATATCGGGAGTATCGTATGAAGTGTCGCGCGATTATAATTAATTGCGTATTTTCGTGAGTGTTGTACGAGAGTTCGAGGAAATCCGAGAAGCGGAAAAGGCTTAGGAGGCATCGGGCAACGGCGAACAAGTGAGTGTCTTATCATTATTTTATTTGCCTATTTCGCGAGCGATTAAATATATATATCTATATATCGATAATTATCTTTTGCACGTAATAGTTATTTCTCGTCGTATTAATTAATTGATATGTAATATATAATTTGGACATTCGTATGTTACAGATTGACATAGTTTCGTTACTCCGCTGATACGCATCGATATTGGTGAGTGATAAATAATTTTTTATACTTTAATTTCGGAGATAATGGATCTGTGTGAAAGTATGTATATATTAAAAGCATAAGAGCACAATAATATTTTTATATAAATATATCTCATAGATCCATTACGATGAAGTAGAGGAAATTAATAATATATTTAATCCTGGAATCATCTATTAATTTATTCAATTTTGAAATATATGAATTGTCTAAAATTTACAAAACAAACATAAAAAGAAAAAATAAAATAGAAAATAAAATTTAATAAAGCTCGGTAAAAAGTATATAAGATAATAATGATAGAATGATAATAAAGATATAAAATCATTTTTAAATATGATAATAAAGAAATTTAAAAAAATGAAGCATTTTCAAAGAAAAGAGGACCGCTGATTATAATCAGCGGGGGTGGTGGAGGGCCTCTACAAGTTGTTCCGTTTATCGAAGATGTTGTTTTAATTATCAAAATAAAAAATATATTTTGTTGAGCATATTTCGTGTTAAATATTTTGTATCGCTTAACGTGCTGGCATACATTTTCGAAATGTAAAACTATCGCACGGCTTTTTGCCGGCGATAACCCCCCAAACGGATACGACCTTGGCGTGGTGGGGTGGCTCAGTACCCTGAGGATATAAAAATCCAAAGACGGGGAAGCTAACTGTATCCATTGCACAAAAAACACAGCAGTGCCACGAGTCGCTCAATGGCTCTTATGTGGCGATTTGGAGGTTGCCCAGTATCCCGAGGGTGTAAAAACCCAACGACGGAGAAGAGTAATCGGACACAGCAGTGCCACGAGTCGTTTAATGACTCTTATGTGGCTTAAAATCGCCGCCGATCGTACAAGCGATTCGTCATGTCGCGTTTTCGGGAATGCCGTGATACGCGATAATAATTAGAATATAACCGCGTTCTTTCCGCGTTTTTGAGTGAGATCGCTGTATCGGCGAAGGGACCTTATCGCTGTTCCTCGCGTCAGGTGGGCGAATGCGTTCGTACCGGTGGGAAGTCGCAATAATTTTCATTGTGGAGGGTTATTTCTTGTCGGTTCCCACGAGATCCATCCGCAACATCTAGTTCGATGTCCCGTTGAAAGTTAAAGGTTCTCTTTGCAGGGCTGGAATTAAACTCTGGTTTTCTCGACGGTTCCCGGTAACTGTCATTTTCGCACTGTAACAACGACGACTACCATTCGTGTTTTACAATCGAGTCCGTGACAGTAAAATAATAATATACATTTTGAAAGAAAATTTCTTTCTTTTTTTCTTTTATATGTTCTTCTATTAAATATTAATAATAATATCAATTTTATCTTAATGATAATGATATTTTTAATAGTAATATGAAATGGATAGAATGATTAATTGTAGATACATATCAATGATTAATCGAATAATTAACAGTTTGCTTATTTTTTACGATTGTAATGATTAATATGGTTACGAATGTATATATTTTAATTGTACGCATTAATCTTTGGTTTTTTTTAAGAAACTATTTCTAGGTACTGGGAATCCTGCCATTCTACACTGATTTTTGATCAAATTTTTTAAAATTAGTCTTTAGAATAATAAAATACATGCATAAACGGTGATTTTTTTTTAATAAAAGTGAACTTTATCGTTTTACTTTAGAAATTTAGTGATGTATATTTTTTAATAATTATGTGGTCAATGTAATTAAAAATGTGCGGATACTTAAAAAATTCGAGACAAATCGAATGGGTACCTCGATAGCAGTCGGATATGGAACATTTAGATATTTTTTATAAATATTTTTAAACGTAATAATATAATAAAAAATTGTTTAGTATAAGATATTTGATTAATGTTTTTAAAAATCCTTCTGTTATCGATTTCGATTTGTCTCGAACAGCTGGTACCCGAGAATTATTTGTATCCGCACATACAATATTATATAATAAATTGCATGTATTTTATTCTTTTTAAATATATTTATTCGTAACCATTTTTTCATAAGGATCATTCTATTCATCTATTTTTTCATAAAAAGGAAATGTTTTTTAATAATAGGAGAACATATGTTTTTGCGCGAATTTGTATCTCTCTTAGCGATTGCATTATGATTTAAAAAAGGTGACTGTCGTTGACTCATTGCCAAAATGACAGCTATCGGGAGCAGTTTGGAAAATCTGGGATTCGTTCCCTCCTGCAGCGGGGTCTTTGACGTTTGATGAGCCATTTAACTTTTTATTGCGGATTAATCTCGTGGATTCCGAAAGAAGCAGAGTACATTCAACTCGCTCTCCACAATGAAAATTGTTCTTCTTTGTGCCGAATACTAACCGTCGAATCACCCGGCGGAGGGATTTTGATCTGGTCAAATCGTTGGGCCAATTATCCTCTCCTGAACGCGTAGATAACGCGGTTATCGTTCGTCATTTTTCCGCTGTTAAATTTTTTTGTCTTAACTTCGGGAGTGTTGATTTAATTAAGATTTATCTTCAGAAAAAAACTTCGTAACAGTTCGCACATAGTTGTAATTATCTCGCCGATTTAATTAATAAATAAATCGCGAATCGGTCTATCGCGTCGCGCTTCGGGAGTGCCGTTCAAATGGAACTATAGATTATCGCGCGAAAGACTTAAAAATAATTAATTCGCGCGCGATCATATCCGCGAGTGTTTTTTGTGAGTGTCCTGGATGGCCTCCTGGACAATCCAATTCTGAGAGGAGGAGGTGGTCTAGGAGAGACATCAGGCGCCGGCGGAGCAACCTTGCGGTAAATATTATTTTTTACTTGTAGAAAATCTTTTTTTGGCTTATCTTTGAAACATTTTATTTTACAATAATTTAAAAACAATAATTAGAAAAAAAGAATTAGTTTAAAGTTTTGTAAAAATTTATTCTCGTTAAAATCTTTTTCAGAAAATGTATAATTATTCTTATAAATGTCTAATTAAATAATAAAAAAATTCGATGCTTATAAAAATTATATTTTGAAAATTACATAATTTTCTTTCGAGAAAACTTTGCACGCATTTATTAATTATTTGTTTAAATATTGATTGTCTTTTCGGCGTTGTTTTAATTTGGATTTGTATATTTGTTTGTTACAGAATCATCGTAGCGACGTTGCAGATTTAACTCCGCTGTTGCGCATCGGATCGGTGAGTGATGAATTAATTTTTTTATTGAGGTAACGGACGTATGGTAATTTTATCAAGTATAAATATCATATATTTGGATGCATGTTTAGGCATCAAATTGATAACAATACACTCATTACAGACAAGTATATAACATTCCATACATTCGTTATCTACATCGTATCTTAAAATAGATAAGTTAAAAAAGATTAGGATAAACTTAATCCTGGATATCTCTTTATTTTTTGATTTAGTGTGTATACGAGTACATTCTCGTATGCACACATTGCACAAAGATAATTTTTTGAAAATTGAGAATACCATGAGAACAATATATAGAATATTATTTTTTGATAATTATATTAATTTGTAATATCGTTTGGTCAATTAAAATTAAAAATATCAAAATTTGTTTATTTGTTTATTATTTAGAAAATTGTATTACATAATTTTTTACAAATATAAAAATAAAGAGAGAAAAAAATCAAATTATAAAAATTAAAATATTGACTTTTTTTATTTATTGTTGCTATCTAAATCTGCTCATGGTATTCGTATTGAGTAATTAATAAAAAGAGAGAATAAATAAATATTTATATATATATGAATAAATATTTGTATATTTGTATTTTTATATAAAATATCATAAATATCATATATAAAGATATATACAAATAATTATTCATATATATAAATATTTATTCTGACGAATGAAAAAATATAATAAAAAAAGAATGAATATTTAATAAAAAAATAAATAAATATAGACAAATAATAATTATTCGTAGATCTCTTAAGATACAAAAAAATTTGTTACAGTGTAACAAATATTGTGTTATTACTATTCCCATCTATCCTTTCCCAAATATTCATCCAGGATTAAATTTTATATAAGTTGGTGCAAAAAAGCAATATATATACAGATATTGCTTTCTAATAAACTTTTTCAATTTTGTCACGATTAAATGTGACATACTATAATAAAATGGAATATTTTAGTATCGCGTTGTATGTTTCTTCGATATATTTATTGATGTCGCTTTTTTGTAAAAGACATACTTATGATTATTAAGTATTATTATTTATTTTAATGCACTGACTTTAGTCTAAACTTTGTRGCTTATCTAAAAGTAGTGATTGGTAACTAGATTTTATACTAGTTAAAATAGTAGAATGACGTAAGATCCAATATATGTTTTATCATGAAATAAAAGGAACTTTCATATAGTAATTATTTTAAACTGAATCATTTTTGCACTTAAAATTTTAGTTTGAAATAATATGTTTTATAAAAAATGATTCTGATTTACAAAGTACAAAGAGATATTTCTATTAATATACTACTAATTGTGAGGAAAATTTATTATCCCTTTCGGATCTTACGTCATTTATCTGAATTTCTCATCTCCGCATGCACTTGAGATGAGATTCAGAAACGAATCGTTCGAATCTATGAAAACGTATATATGGGCCTTAGTTTCTATCGGAAACGACAGTCGATCTATCAATTTTTTTTCCATTTACTTTTAAATTAAAATTTCGTTGTTTAGACCATAGAGTTTATATTAAAAATTTGAGTTTATAATATTCGCTTTCGAGTCTTTAGAAATCGTTGTCGACGTCAAGATTTTTTTTAAATTTAGATTTATTTTATTTATTCTAATCGGATATATTTTAATAATTGGATATATATTCTAATTACGAATGAAGAATTATTGTTAAATTTATATGTTAAGAAAATTATTACTATTGTTAATAATTGTTTACTTTGTATTTAGTTGCGTTTATTAGTATGATGGCCCCTTCGCGACGCGTACGTGTTTCGCGCATCAAACAAGCGTAAAATATTACGCTTATTGCCGACGAAAATTAGTCGGCAGCAAAAAGGAGTATTTCTCCTTGCTGCTGATTTCTGGTTGTATAAAACCAGAATATTGGGCCAGGAGCAACGAAAGGTAGGTTCAATCTGGCCGGAAGAAAGAAGAGGATCTTAAGGTAGGTTGGTGTAACACCAATCAAAATGTAAGGTATAAACTTATAGATTTTCTAATATATGTGCGAGTGCACATAATTAAAAAGACGAAAAAAATCTCAAATTAATTCCGAAAATTTCGCGTAAATTAAATCCCATTTCCGCGTAAATTAAACTTTAAAATTAATTTTTAATAAAATTTTCGGTCGCGATTTAAACTTAAATTAAATATAATAAAAATATATATATAATTAATAAAAATATACGAGTAGCTAGATAAAAATCGGGTAGGTAGGATATAAATGATTGATACGGGTAGGTAGGGATATGAGTTTTCGAAAATGGAAAAAATTAATTAATTTTATAATTAATTAAAATTAATTATAAAATTAATTAATTTTAATTAGATAAGAATACGGGTGGGTAAAGATATTGGGAGGGTGTGCTTTGACAAAAACTATATAATTTCAAGAAATTTAAATTTATTTGTATAAAAATGTGAACTATAGGAATTATATATAATAATTTTTTTTTAGCAAATTTTTTAAAGTCTGCGACACACAATGTTTTTTTCTTGCTGGATTGCTTGCGATCTAGTAAATTACTGGAAATCTTGCGTTTTATATGGTGCAATTCTAATAATTTATTAGATCGCAAATATTCAGCAAAAAAAGCATTGTGTGCTGTTTAATATTGTTTAAAATTTTTGTTTAACGAACATCAAATTATGTATCTATTTTGTGTAATCTGGATTACACGAAATCGAAACGCGCAAAATGAAATTTCTTAAATTAAATCGTTATTAATTCGTGTAATCCAGAATTAATAAGATATCTTGAATGTACACAATTGAATTGTATATTTTATATTATATCATTGTATATCATGTAGTTTTATTCATGTAATTTTGTTGTAATTATATTTTATGTTGTTTTATTTATATAATATTTTATTTATGTTGTTATTATATTATATTATATTTTATTTTAAATAAAAGAAATTATATGAAAAAATAAATAATGGAAAATAAAATTATAAAAAAAAAGAGGACCGCCGATTGGATCGGCGGGGGTGGTGGAGGGCCTCTCTTGCAGGTTGATCCGTTTTTGTCATTAATTTTTGTAATTTTAAATAGAATATAGCTTAGAAAAATTCTGAATTTGATAAACGCCAATTACAAATATATCCGACAAGAACGGAGCAACCTGCATAAAAAATAAGTCCATTAATTAATTTTTTCAGTGGCTACTGCTAGAATGGAATTAAATCGTATATTGTCAAGACTGCTACTGCTCAGTTTTATCGAAATATGCGAAAAAAGGTAAGTATTACCAATATCTTTTAAACTTCGATCTTATAAATTTAAACGATTAATTTTTTTAGAAGTCTCGAAAAACATCACTCGCGCGTGCACWTGACATGTATTTTAATTACAGTCTGCTGCGAACACAAATATGATAACACATTAATTAATTGGCAGTGATAGAACATTAATTTTAGCATGACATTCATCGAATTTTGAGACGTTTTTAAGACATCTTAAAAACGTCTGAAAATTTGAAAAATAAAACGTTTTTAAGACGTCTTAAAAATGTCTAAAAATCTGAGAAATAAGACGTTTCCAAAACGTCTTAAAAACGTCTCAAAATTTCAGAAATAAGACGTTTTTAAGACGTATCATTTTTCATAAACAAATTTTTACTTCGATATATGCGAATATCGATTTAACATCTCCTTTTTTAGAAAGGATTACACGATTTTTCTACATCTTTTTTTATATGTTAAACAACAGAAAAATTCATATTTCTATTCAAGCATAGATACTATTTGATAAATTCATCACATCGATTAAATTAATCGCAATTTAGTTAAAGTAATTTTAATTCTTAATTGAGAACCGCAATCACGGATTCTCTCAATCTTTTTTCTTCAATGACTTTTATTTCTTACCGAGCTGATCATGATTCGATATTATTCGTTACCCTACGATATATTATACGAGAGCTCCTAATAAAATCACAGTGTTCAAGCAACTTGCGCGGTCAGCTATTCGTATCTCGATTTCTGCATTACCGTCTCGGCAAAAAGACCCGCATCTACAAGCAATCGCGTGCCTGCTGTTTGGGATCTCACCCTCTTGCAGATTTCGTGGCGCGTTTCAAATTTAGAAAAATCGTATATTAATTAAAATCTTGCGTAATCCTGAAACTCTGACAGGAGTCAAGGTTTTTGCTATATTGAAAATCACGCGTTAACGATTTTTCGAAGAATACATATCGGATAGAACTTCGCTACTTTTATCGGTGCGTCACGTTTCCACTGGCGATAATCTATGCTCAGTAGTTTCAGATATAATTACGCACGCGTTCAATTACGAACAGGGTGCGTCCTTTAACGGTGCAATGCGAGAGCAAGTAATTTGATATACGGCGGGAACTAATTCTCGTAGCTACCTTTAGGGCGTTTTCAACGAGATGTTGATTAACTTGTATCAAGCAATATCTGTATTATCTTATCATAGATAGAATCATTAATATTTTATTTAACACATAAAAAAAATTCAGCGATACTGGATAGTCTGAACATTTTCGATTAGCTTAATCGGTAATTAACTTAGCCGGTGGTACCCGTACCATTTTGTTAACATTCACAAAATTATTAATTATTAATATTTTGTTTAATGTATGAAAAAAAATAGATTAAAGACAACGAATCATATCATTAGAAATTCTGTTTCAAGCAATTCCGTCGGTTGGATTAATCGCTGATTTTTTTTTGGAGTTCAGTCCAAATGTCGCCTCGGATCGTTAAACGCATTTTCATTATTTTCCATTGTCGACTATCGCACATACGTGTATCGGAGACAACGAGCTAGAAATCGATGATTCGATCGCTTCTGCCGGATGAATCAATTGCCGATTAAGCTAATTCGGTCGAAATCGCCCTCGGTTCGATAATGAAGGAGCCAGACAAACGGGATTAATAAGCCCGCTCTATCCGTCGATACGTCGCGAACCGTGGAGGTGAGCGGGCGCAGTGTCTCCTTCATTTTCTACGGCATGGTTCGTCCGCCACGGCGAATTTATCGCAATCACGACGCCGAGGAGGCACGCGCGTGCGAGAGAGGCCTGTGAAAGCGCAAGGCCGTCCGTTCATCGGGCAGTCTATTTTTTCCCGCCGAAGTGAGGGCCGGGCAGGGCTCGCATTTCCCGCCGTTGGGAAGAATGGAAAATCAATAATCGCAATCGCCCTTACCGACTCTCGCGCGCGCCCGGCAACGGCGCCAACTCATCTCTCGCTTCTTCTCCACCCGTCGCGCCCCCGATCGTACCGCTCTCACCATTCTAGAAATCTCTTCTCTCGTACCCTCTCGCTCGCGCTCGCGTCCGCCCCGATCGCGCGTCTCCCTCGCTCTTGCGCCGCGCGCGCGCGCGCGGTTTGGCGTTTCCCTCGAAGCGTGCAGCAGCGCTGCCAGTCCGTCGTACGCGCCCGCCATTGAGGACGACCGCCATTATAGATTCCGTTGTGAGTGACCGAGTCCGTTAGCGATTGCGACTTTTCGCGGAAAACTCCGTCGCGTTTTTTGACGTTTCACGCCCCGGGCGTGCACTTGCCGCAAATTCGAAAAAGGCAGTCTCGAAACGGGGGACAGGTGGGACGTGGGCGAGGGGACGGCAAGTCGAGCAGATAGATCGCGAGCGGACGGGTCTGAGCGAGCGACACCCACGGCCGAAAAGGGCGCACGATGAAAACGTACAGCAGGAAAAAAGGCGACAGCCCGAGCAACGTGATCATCCATGTCAACGAGCTGTGCCGGCTGTGCCTGGCGAAGGAGGAGGAGATGGTGCCCATCTACGACGACGAGACCGTGCCGATGTCGCTGCGGATACTCTCCTGCGTCAACATCGAGGTGGGTCGAGGCGAGAGAGAGCCAGACGCGCGCAAATCCGGACGAGTCGTCGCCGGCCAACAACGGCGTCGTCGTCGTCACGCGTCACGTTCGATTCGTGGCGGACGATAATAATCGGCGGCCGGAGCGGCTCATCGAAAAATAGGAATCTAGTTTATCTCTCCGCGCACGGCGTCCTCTCGCATTATCTCCCCCCTCCCCGCCGCGTCGTGTCCTTCGATGTGGCGCGTGTACATGGCACGCACACGTGCGCGCGGGCTACGTCACTTCGTGCCGCTCGGCGTGTACGTGCGTACGCGTGCGCGCGCGTATGACGCCGTTCACGGCGATCGATGTTGCGCGCGGAGTTGCGACTACCGGCCTTACCGAGTTATCGACGAGCTTACGCGCGTCTTTTGTGCGCGCCGCCTCATTGCAGAGACCTAGAATCGCGCGCGCGGAGGCGTTCCGTTTACCCTACGGATTCGCGTATAGAGATCTGCAATGCTTAGTACGTCGGACGTGTAGCGTCGCGACGCAATCGCGGGCGAGGTCCTTCAAGGAGTCGCCGAGACGCGACGTTCTCTTTGAGCGGGAACTTTTCTCGATGGGACGTGAACTGTGGATGTCCCGATTTGAAGTATTCAACTATATAGGAAAAAAAGAATGAGTTTTGAATACTTGGAGACTTTAAGCTTTAAAGATTTTTATTATTCTCTACTAACATACTATATTGCACCCACTATGTTATTAGTGTGAGAAATTTTTTTATCATGAATATAAAGTACATACATGATGATGACATACATAAATGATAAAGTACATACTACATATTTTGATGCCAACTAAGCTCTAATGATCGAAGTTGATAAACTTGGGGATCTTCGATATCGATGTTTCAGGTTTATGAGCAGGATGGCCTGCCTAACATGATATGTCATCCCTGCAAATATCAGTTGGAGAAATCTTATCAGTTCAGAAAAAAATGTCAGGCCGCAGACGCCAAGCTCAGGAAGCATATGAAGCTGATACAACAGTTGACCGGGCAGGACGAAGAAAACGAGAACCAGGATAGCAACAGGGACGAGTCCAAGGAGTCCAGTACGGGAAAATCCAAGCAAGTTAAACAGCTGCTAGCCGATCTAGTTTCGACCAAAGGTGAAAGTAGTCAGATAGATGGGAATCCCATCGAGGTGACGGAGGAGGAACTCGTCGGTGGCTATATCCTGGGTGTGTGTTACTGAAAAGGAGTTTTTTTTCATTGCATCGCAGCCCCGGATGTGTATGGGCAAAAATTTCCATATTGGTTTCCTCACATTGCGTTTTTATTAGAAGGAATTGCTCAATCTCCATTTTAGAGGCTCGCATTTTAAATTTATTGTTTCTGTTCTTCAAGAAACAATGCAGTATTGCGATTTGTTTACTTCCAGTTAACTTGGGATCAAATTCAAATTTTACAGATTCTATTAGAGTGGAATAGTTTTTCACTTGAAATTTCTAATGTCATACATATGAAATAGCAAAATTGAGAATTAAACCCTGATCTTTTTCTTGATGGACAACTTGTTCCAGCGAGTTAGCCAACATCTCTGAGAAGATGTAACAGTTGAGAAGGGTCTACAAATATTTAGTTCATATATGTATATGTACTGTCGTTGTTTAATATGCAGGAATGACTTCCGAAAATCCGGAGATGGAGGAGAATATTTCGGAGGATCCGGAGAACATCACGCTGGTACCTGCTGAGGAACGAACGGCGAAGGCACGATGCACGATAAGGACAACGCGTATCAAGCAGGAGCAGGAGTCCGACGACGACGCGGAAGATATGCAGAGAGCGATCGATCACAAGAACGTTTATATGATGGAGGTCACCAGCAACAATTCCGATCAGCCAGATTCGTTGAAGTTACAGCCTATAGGTGACACGATGGGTAAGGAATGCTACGAGAGTACGTTATCTATAACAAGGAATGCGATTAGAAATTACATCAACGTTAAATATGCATTGTAGTCGATGCTAATCCAGAATTGAAGGTGTTTAAATGCGACAAATGTCCAAGAGCGTTCACCCGGAGAATAATGTTGAAGAGCCATCAGTCGGTGCACTCCACACAGAGAGGATTCACGTGTCAAGCATGCGAAAAATGGTTCCCCACAAGATCCGCGTTAGTAAGACACGAACGTACACATACAGGTATTGGTTGGTATTGTTATTACTAATCTCACGTGATTGTAGAAAAATCTAATTTCTTTTTGAAAAGATTTATCATTATTTTTCCTCGGTACATGTAGTCGCGTAGCATTTATTTTAACGTTAAAAAATGCATAATTATTGAATTTATCATAGAAATGTACAATTAGTGCTATTTTTATTTATACTTACAGGAGAGAAACCATTTGGTTGCAACATCTGTCACCGTGCTTTTGCACAGAAAGAGATTTTATTACGGCATTTAATGACACATTCTGGCAAGAAACCGTTCGAGTGTCAGCATTGTGAAAAGAGCTTCACGCAGCGAGAAGCACTTAAAGTACACATGCGTCGGCATCAGAAATTAAATCCGAACGATATTCAACTGCATCATTGTCAGCTTTGTCCAAAAGCTTTTTGTCACGCGTCGGGTCTCAGCAGGCACTTGGTTACGCACACTGGTAGAACATACAAGTGTGTCGAGTGTGAGAAAACCTTTACGGATAAGAGTTCGCTGCTGAGACACAGTCGTATCCATGCGCCCAAGAAACTCATAGCAAATTGAGCAATTTCTTGCTCAGTTTGTTGTGATTTTCCTGAGTTGTCCTGTGGATATGAAAAAAATTCTTTAAAATGACATCTCTGTCGGAACATGCAGTGAATATTGTCGATGTTAACGAGAAAAATCTTCAATCTAGATTTTCGAAGAGTTACGATTATTTCAATGAGATGAATTAAGTTGTAAACTTATACGTAACTCATATATTTAACATTAAGGAACCTTACACGTACACGTTTATTTTAGTCACCCTTGTATAAATATTAGGAGTCTTATAATTGAAGCTTTTCTAAACAATATATTTGTATGTACAAAATGGAATTTAAAATGCAAAATTGTAAATAAAAGTAAAAAATATATTTAAAGTTTAGAATTTTTAATATAAAATTTTAAAAACAAATTGTTTAAATGTAATGAAACACAAATACAATGTGATGCAGTAAAATGAATACATGCATAAACAAGTATATTCGATATTTCGAATACTTGATTGCAACTTATACAAGAGCGTGATTAAAATAAACTCGATATTACATTTTAAGTTCCGAACATTTTTTTTTTTATTCAGTTGAAAAGATTTTTATTTTTATGGGATTATATAATTGATTACGCCTTTTTTACACTAAGTGCAATTTGGATTAAACATTTGCAACGTATTAAAAATGTCATATAGCTGAATATAGCATAATAACAACATTGAATGCAGTATAATTTAGCTTTTTCTCTTAAGAGGCAGCAATGATCATATTCTTATATATATTATTTTTATATTCGAAATATTATGATTATGTATCATGTACTCTTTGCAATGTAGATTTATGACTATTCATAATTGATGTACATAGTTCTAAATACAAAGCTATATTGATGGAATTATGTCATTTATGTGCACATAAATGCTATTTTATAATAACTATCCTTATAATCATCTAGTTTCCTAATGCTATATATATATGTATATATATATACATATATATATATATATATATATATATATATATATATATTTATGTATTAAAATGTTTAATAGCATAGGGGAAAATATTTTGAAACAAGAAAATTACTCGATATAAAAGAGAAAAATATATACATGGGAATAAATTGTATTGACGAGTGTATCGTGTACGTTTTATTTAAATCTACTGGATACGCGCACCTATGGTACTTTACACTAAAAGTATATGCTATAATGTAATAAAATGCGCGGCAAGGCGAAATATGAGGACTATTCGATTACATTATTCTACATGTTGTACATTTCGTTATATCGTCTAATACTGAAGAGAGTGATCGTGCAAATGCATATAAAAATGACTCGCTACGTTCGCGAACTATATAGCCAGTCGCAGCGTCTTGTGCGACAGAGCTCATGTCATTTGTCGGGGAAACATTTTACAGAAATGCAATATTGGTCCGTTAAGTGCAAATTATGCATTGCGTAAAAGGAAGATCGAGGATTATGTTCGCTCATGTGATGGTGCGGTAATACACAAAACGACAGGAAATGCTTTTATTAAAAAATCCGTTTTATTTTATGTCTTTTTTTTTACGATCCTGTGCACTATTACATATTACCGATATGATTTACGTCGCAGGTTGCACACATCAATTCTGCCAGAAGGTGACTAAATCTTTTTACAACTGTTTAAAATCCGACAATGTCGGAAAATTTGTCTGTACCAAAGAACAATGAAAAATTCTATAATAGTTTCGAGCTCCGTCACACGATCTGTGCTGGACCTCTACCGGGATTAGATTTTCAATTTCGCTTCCCTTTATATCTGCTGCAATTGTTCTATTTAATTAAAACATTAGCAAAGGAGGAAATGATCATATATTTCATGGAGCGATTAAAACACATTTGCACGAATATTTGCGTGTATACTATAAAAATGATAAAATCTAATTCGAAAATCTAATTCCATAACGAAACTATAAACTAACCTGACGATCTTTAAATATTCTAAGATATTTAACAATGATTCTAATATCTAATCGATAATGTATTCGATCTGACATTTTGTTGCAATTATCTTTCGTGAAACTCATGAATGCGACGCGAATGCGTTCATTACGCACAAACGTCATTTCCTTCTTTGCTACACATATGCCACACACTATCATGAATTTACACTTCTTTTCCCTCCTCAACGATTAATAATTCTAATAAAGATACATACACGAAAGCTCGATCGGTAATTCGATAGCGTCACTAGTGAAAATAAAACACAAGCTTATGTAAATCTGTAGTGTGTAATTCGTGCATCTTAAAAATTTTAGCTTATATCCATTTCTAGCAACGTAGATTAACTTTAATCTTGATTTAATTTATCTTTTTCTTAAAAATTTTTTAAGAAAAAGATTAAAAAATGAGCTAAATCGAGATTAATCATTGATAAAAATGGACGTTAATTGATTAAAAGTTGGAGTATCGAACTTTCATGTACGTGCGAGGGATTACTAATACAGCTAAAAATCTATGAGATTGGAGTTACATTCCCGAATCTGAAAACACTATAGCGCCTGTTTATACATTTTCTTCGAATGAAAATTTGATTCACTACTTAATTTTCTCTTCATCTTGTTTGCAAGTAAAAAGCATCAGCGAAAAAGGATCGATTTATTGTTACTAAACTGAATTAACTTATATCAGTTCAAGAAAGAAGTTTTCAAGATCTGAACATCGAAACTTACAATGTGCTCCATAATATAGGCTCTGTTCGCTCTTTTTCTTGCATAATGCGTCCATTATACCTAGGTATTATTGTGCCGTATTGATACCATCACACGAAAAACCAAGAAGAATAAAGGAAGAAACGACTGTCCATGTATCGGATCATGAACGAGATTTGTACTATGCCTGTCGTCACATATATAATGTGGTATTTCATGGCAAAAAGAACTAGAATTGCCCATATTTAATCCTCTCTATTGCTAAGCATTGGTGTAAGAAAACGATGGCTTCGGTGATGGTTGCGGCACAGAGATCGAAGTATCGCGGACGAAATTTTTTTGTTTTAATTTGAAATAACACGATTATTTCTCTGAGATAGAGAGGAAGATAGRAAGGGAGATAGAGTTAGAGAAAGAGAAATAGAGATGTTCTATCAAATATCTAAAACCGAGAAACGCTGAGACCAATTWAAAATCCAACTTCTCATCAATCGAGAATCAATTTTTTTGGTTGCTCCCATGTGAAACCGTCTCGGCCAAAGTGACCATATGTACTGGTTTGTTGATAAATAGGATTGCGAAGATTCAGCTCCCTAAAAGAAATAATTACAATACTTCATTTATCCTCTTGCATTTTATTTATTATTAATAAATTATATAAAATTATATAAATTATATAAAAGTACAAAATATATAAAATATAAAAAATATATAAAATATAAAAATATAATTGTAACATACAAACAAAATAATATTTATCATAACAGTTTGTATATTATAATTATGAGAAAAATATTAAAATTATACGTACTTGACGATTTTTCCGGGTCGCAAATCAAAGTTCTTGTTCACTACATCTAAGAGTTCGTTTTGAGAGAGCGTGGATGTACCATAATCGAAAACTGTGATAGACAATGGTTCCGCCACACCAATGGCATAAGATACCTAAATTATCGCAAATTTTTTACAATACAATACAAAGATATAGAAATTCACACACACAAAAGTTAAATTGCTTCATTTRTTTCGATAAAAATATCTTGATGCTTATAAAATTTTACCTGTACAAGGCAGCGTCTGCAAAGACCAGCCTTCACCAAAGATTTGGCGACCCATCTTGCAGCATATGCAGCTGATCTGTCTACCTTCGTAAAATCTTTACCGGAAAATRCACCACCACCATGCGCTCCCCAACCACCGTACGTATCTACGATGATCTTTCGTCCGGTGAGACCAGCGTCACTCTGGAATTTTTAATAAGAGTATATCAGAATAACTTACAAAATATGATGCATATTTTTATTAAAAATCGATTAATATACATTGATTACGTTATATAATAATTTGAAACTTTAATGATACCTGTGGTCCACCGATAATAAAAAGTCCGCAAGGATTCACATGGAAGACTGTTCTTTCGTCCAGATATCTCGCTGGTATCACTTCTTTRATGATTTTTTCCATGACCGCCTTACGTAGCTCATCTAGACCGATTTTTTCGCTATGTTGCAGTGACACCACAACAGTATGGACTCTTATAGGTACGCAGGCTCCATGGTCCATGATGTATTCACAGGTTACCTATCACATACGTATTTACATATAATACGTAATTACATATGTCTTGTATATAACTACTATTAATTTTTCAAATTATTCAAGTATTGTAAAAAATTATATTTGATGGATTATTCTCAGTGTAGATTTTTAACATCATAGCATTCAAGAGTAGCAAATACATAAGATACATCATCGAATAATCATTATCCATAAATTACTTTTTCTTATTTAGATCTCTAAGCGTGAAAAGTATCGGAAATGATTAGATTAGGAATCTTTCGATTTGTAAGCGGATCTTCCGATCCATAAATTCTTTAAATCCCGATATCAACATTTTTCCGTTTGTTTTATCTTATCAAATAAAAAAAAAACTCTGCGCTTTACAGATTAAGATAAACAAAAAATATGTACATATGTATTAAAATCAAACCTGTGTTTTTGAATCTGGACGAGCCCACCATAGTTCGCCGCTTCGTCTCAGCTCGGCGATTTTCTGATTTAATTTATGYGCCAGCACGACCGTCAATGGCATACATTCATCAGTTTCATCGGTCGCGTATCCGAACATTAGACCCTGTTGGAAGAACTTTAATTAGTCCAACTACAATTTATAAGATATAAATTTTAAGTATCAAACAGACCTTGTACATAATTTCAAATGTTCAAATAAGTTATTTAAAATTATGTGCCGTCAATATAAAAGTAAACATTGTGTTTTTATGCGTGAAATAAAAGAAAGCTTAATTAAAAATAGAAAAGCTTTCGTGAAAATTATTGCATATGTGATATACAGAAAAATATGAAGCAATAAAACTAATAAGCAATAAAAGGTGCCACACAGAACAGAACATATAAATACAGAAGAAATATACTCATTAATAATGACAATAAAAAATCTAACTTATAAAAAGGTATTTACATCATTGCCAATGCCAATATAACTGACTAGTTTAATTACATAAGGATTTAGATTAGTTATAATTTCAAATAAGATTAGTCAGTGTGACTTTTGATTTCAGTGAATTATATTCTCAACTACGGGTTAGGATTATATTAAAGTGATTATTTTACGGGAGATTGATCTACAATAGCGTAAAACAAATGTTTCCAAATCTACATAAATTTTCTTGCATAAACTATACATTCTACACACTCATTCGATCTCACACTTCCTATATACCAGCTACCAGAGTTAACAACAGAATAATCTTTGTAATAACACATTAAACTACTGCGATGCAGCAAACGTGCGAAGGATATTCAGTACGTTACACATCATTTCCACCTCTACAGTGAAGAAATAAGAAAAAGACTAGTGAGTTACAAGTGAAATAAAGAAGAAGTGACAGAAATGTTACTTGCACAACTACTGTAAAAAAATTTATTTAAGAGAGGCGAAGAGAAGAAAGTAAAGAAACCAAGATAAAATTCAACGATGGCAATGCTAATTGACCTGATCTCCTGCTCCAACTTCCTCGTCGCTACGGTTTTCATGAACGCCTGCCGCGATATTTGGTGACTGAGCGTCGAGTGCCAACAAAACATTGCACAGCTTGTAGTCAAAACCTGCAGAAATCATCAGCGTAGTAAGACAAAGATATTCACTACCGTTTTACGTGTCGATGTTCTTCTTGCATGAGATTCTGCCATTTCGGTGCATCGGGCTTTTACCACATTGATAATCCACATTAATAATCCTGGCTTGATCAAAACTAATACGATGACTATATGTACGAGTTCGGACACGGATACTTCTCGGAGAGAAGATATCGGAAAGATACCAATTCTTTGAAATTCTTCTGTTTAACATGTTATGTACTTCTTTATAGATTAGACAATAAACTTGTTATATATAATGAATGAATTTTACATGTATGCGCGTATCCGAACATAGTACATGCAGTCTCACTTCCTATAAACATGATAACTAATATCGGCACTTTGTTGGAACGATATTCCAGTGCTTTAGTAATTCATCTCCGAGATCTCTGCCAAATTAGAAATTTCCTGCACAATTGCGAAGAATTTTTCAAAAATTATATTATGGTATCTTACAACGGTGTGCTTAGATACTTGCAGGTGCTTACATTCTCATCTGCGCGCACGCACGCAGACACACGTAGATGTAACACACGCTTGTGACACACAGAATAGCAAAACAGATTTGAGATTGTCTGAAGTTTCAAGGAGGGCAAAGGAAGGAGAGAAGCAAGAACATATATAGGATAGATTGTTGACATTGAATCATTTTTGGCTGTTCTGTGACACGGGCTGAGAATGGGTTATGTACCTGATCACCTGCACCCACGTCCATCTCTTGCCTGTCCGTATGGACACCATCCGCGATATTTGGGGATTGTTGTTCGATCGCCACCAAAAGGTTCAACGTACGCCAATCGAATCCTGCCACGATATGCTTACGTTACACAGTCTTTACTCATCACTTTGTATGATCTTTTTTTTTGTCCGAAAGATAATGAGCAGAATACCGATCGATCGAAGCATGGAGGATCCAAGTCAAACATCTCAATGTGTATATGACTTATATATTAATTTTAATACTTAATTAATATTAATATTCAATATAAAATTCAATATAAAAAAATAGAAATCACAAATAATATTTGGTATTTAAATCTTTTGTCCCATGATTCGATCGTGTTGTCGTAACGATTCAATGAAACCGTATGAAGCGGATTTTATGAGGACGAGGGAGCTGGCTATCTATTCAGCCACAAAGCATGCATGTGTTACATGAGAAATGATTTGTCGCTTCGTCGAAAGTGTAAAGATTTTAATTTTTTTCGCGCAAACAGTTAACATCCAACAAAGTGTCAGAGACAATCGGGTAGAGTGATAGACGTGCATCACTGAAATTAAGGGCAGATAAATGCGAGTATCACATCGGTCAGTTACTGTACCTTTTGAAGAGTCGTCGTAGCCAATGTGTTTCACTGTATCTCGAACAATCTTCTGATAATCCACTACAGCCTTTGATGTAATCTCTCCGCACAATAATATCATTCCAGTTTTTGTTACGGTTTCTATAGTAAATAAAAAAAATCGATAATTAAAATTTATAGGTTTTTGTACATAATAACTACATAACACAATTATATATTTAATGCAGATACATTTAAAAAATGTTATGTAAAGTAAGTGTTGAAACAGTTATAACATAGAAAAATGTTCTTTTTTTTTCAAAAGTTAATTTCAATAATAATACTATAAATGTAATAGATGCAGAAGTTCCGGCCTAAAACTAGTTCAGGGCTGAACCAACTAATTTATAAATAGACACCATAACACATGTTCAAGTGTTGCCTGAAGAAATCAGCACTGTCTTGGCGAAACTTACCGCATGCTACTTTAGCGTCGGGATCTTGTTCGAGATGTGCATCCAAAATGGCGTCGCTTATTTGATCACACATTTTATCTGAAAAATAACATAAGACATATAAATCTGCTGATACAGAATGAATTATTAAGCAAAATAATTGGAGAATCAAACATAATTAAAATCTTATAAAAGAATTTGTTTATTACAAATGTGGTAAACAAGAAATAGAGAAAGTAATCTATTTTATAAAGAAATAATTTATCCTGTTTGTATTATAACATAATCTAAGAAAAATAACGATTCGTTAATCCAAGATTAGTTCACCTAAATTGCTCACATGACTCCTGAACTTTCTTTCTTTATCTATGATATAATTAGAGCTGTGATGTAGAGAGGAAAAACACAAGTCATTAACTATAGATAATTAGTAACATATAAGCTAACTGATAAATAAGTTACTACTTTGTTATTTTCGAAGTGATTGAAGCGACTAAAAGATACAGAAATTACAACTGCGTTAAGACCTTTAAAAATTAATTACAACATAAAAACTAGACGTTTAAATTCAGGAATAGAGCTGTGATTTTTCAAAAATCAATATCAATAAATTATCGTAACAGCCATCTTGGATATCAGAAAAAAAGAAATTTACATGAGCAAATGATAAATGCAAAATAAATTATTATCATAAATTTTTTTTTTAAATAAAATTATTCTAGATGGAAATTCGGTAAAGCAAGTATAGGGAATGTTAAAATTTTGTTATCAACTTGACAGAATTATTTTGTATTGTTTTCAAATATTAATTTGTTGTCAAATATTAATCTCGTCTTACGAGATTACTTTATCAAATTGAAATTTTATTGAACTTCGTTATGAACTTTTTATGATCAGTTGCATGTTATTTGTAAGACTTTCCCGTTTCTGACATCATCTCAAGATGGCTAACATTGGATATGGCACTCGCGATGCTAAAGCATGACATTGGCCGTGTTCAAGCTGGACAAAAAAGCTAGTCTCGCTGAGCATTTGAATATGATCGATTGGATTCATAAGTAAGAACCAATCATGTTTGCCAGCTTGAACGCTCATTTGAAAAACGAGAGTTGGAAAAAAGGAAAGTAAAAGAGAAAACGTTATAAAGAAGAAAAAAACAATTACTGACTCGGCGATTAGTCGCAAATTCTCTGTGATCAATGGCAGTTGTTTTCTGTTGCAAGCAGAGAGAAAAGGGGATAGAAAGAAAAAACGTCTCAAGACATATTTGTAAAATAAGAGCAGTACATAATGTTTTCGAAACATTAAACATCAAATAGAAATTTGATTGAAATGATATTCCACAAATCTTGAGATACGATATCTGTCAAATGTCAGTATTACATCTGTTAGTTATTGGAGATTGTTATCATTGAGATTAGGAAATCCATGACGTATCGGTATAGCTAAAGATTACTGGATAAAAAATGGATATTTGGCGAATATTGATTCACGTCGTGTTCTTAAAAAGTTTTGCGTTTATATGTAAAAAATGTTTTATGTAATATGATTAATAATTTAAATAGTTATCAGCAAGAAATTCTTAATGACGCGTTATTTTTTTTTTATACATTTTTCATATACATTCACGCCCTTTGAACCAATCGTTTGTAATAAAATTATCATGGTCATTTATTAAGATCAAGTATCGCGATTTTAAGCGATACTTTCTCACGGGTCTTAAGACCAATTGTGGAAGATTCCAGCTAAGGTATGAAAGACCAAAAAAAAAAACAAAGAAATGAAAAGGATTTCCTGGGTCCCTATTCTTGAATTTATTTCGTATACAATACTCCATAATATACTATAGTATACGTAACGTATACTATATTATAAAGTTTCGTGTGCGAAATAAATTCAAGAATAGAGCCCCTGTTTCTGTGTAGCTTCGTCTATCTTCCGCTTTCTTCTTAAGAATCGCGACAATAACAATCTTATGACAATTGTTCCTATTCCTAGAAATGAAATGATCGACGTTAACGATTTATCGGTTAAAGTAAATCGATCCTGAAAGAAGAAACATCAACAAACATCCGAGACATTCGAGTAATGTCAACGGGAGATCGGTCGCGCCATCTATGTCGCAAATAGAATCATCTAGAAACTCTCTAGAAGATGGCGAACTTCATTTTGCGCATGACGAACGATTGCTCATGCAACGGCTGGATTCGCAGAAATAACAGTGGATTTTCCACCAGGGAAGCAATAATGATGAAAATTCGTGGAACGATTGCCTCATCTTCCCAATCAGTCCTGACTTAGCAATTAGCTGTTTCGTTTCTCACAGTCCTATATCTATAACACAGAGAACGGTTAATCTTGATTCTCAATTAGCTATGTTAATGCTAATTTAATATAATTTGATACAAAATGTAATCTACAACAGAATTGTACCGCATCTATATTTTAATCAACCGCACTTTAAGAAAATAATCTGGAACAGACGTGTGTTTGATGTTACTTGCACCTTCGTTTTCTTTCTCTCTCCAACGCTTCCGAGCGTATATTTATCTTGTTTTAAGTGCAAGAATTTTGAAGGATTTCAAGCAACACAAACAAACCTATATACTTTTCAATCAAGCTCGCTTTAAAAAGAGCTCTTTTATCAAACAGCAGAGATCTTGTATGTTCCTTGTAACAGCATCCTGTTAAGTTTTCTGAAGATGAAACGAGTATGTAATTAGACTGAGAGAAAAACAGAAAGAATGAAAAGTACGAGAAGCAAGTTTAACAATTAAACCTGTTTCCAAATTGCCTTCCCGCGACCAAGTTTCTATCTCCCGGTACATTATATATTACGGTCTCTCCTAAAACGAGACACGGAAATCGCCGCCAACGCATCCGTCCAAGCGCGGAGCCCGATTCGGACACGAAGCAAGCCGGCGTCCACCGCTGTCCGACCGAGGTTCGCGCCGATCGCGCTGCGATCGGCGCGAGCACATGGCGGCGGCGTGCCAGCAGCAATGTGCACGGCGAGAAGCGAAGCTTCCCGTTGAGAAATCCGAGAGAGGCAAAGCGAGATCTTGCGAATCATTCGCTGGAGAACGGAATGCCGCGATTCTTTTTCTGATGCCCAGCCGTTCGTCCCGGCGAAGATTTCGATGAGGCGTCACCGGAAGGCGTGAGAAAAGATGCGATTGGCGTCAATCGAGATCCTGTTTCGGGGAAGCGAATGAAGGGGTAGAAAAAAGCGCAACACGCTCCCTTCGGGATCACAGAGGCGATCATCTTTCATGGCGGCGTACGCGGGATAATGGTGGTAGTGGTGGTAGGAAAGCTGCAAGGTACAAGGGGACGTAAAATGAGAGAGAGAGAGAGAGAGAGAAAGATAGAGAGACGAAGAGAGACGAAGCTCTTCCGATAATGCAGGGTCACCCGATAAGGCCCGGCGAAGGGGTTGGTCGCCTCGCGGGTGGTCCCTGGATCGCTCACCTGGGTGTCCCTCGCCGACCGACTCCGAGGTGAACAGGAACGCGGTGTCCTGCTGCAGCTCGGGCGGTGCGTGGCCATTCGCGTAGCCGTTCATGTGGTGCGCGGTCTCCGGCATCTTCCTGCGTTTCGGGGTCGTCGCCGCCGTTGTCGCCTCGTAGCGGGTATTCGTCACTCAGAATCGCTTCGGGTGTAGCGTCGAGCCTCGGGCGCACCGTCGAGCTGTCGCGTACGGCCGTTTGCAACGTGAGCGAACCGTTCTCCACGTGCCTGCTCCTCCTCCTTGTCGCCGTCGTCGTTTCCCTCCTACGTTTACGCACGCTCCGTTTGTCGTTGCGGCGCAATCGGGCAACTCGCGTCTCTTGCTGGAGTTACACCCGGTAGTCGTTTTCGAGGGTAGACGCGAGTGAACGAATGTGCACGAAAGGGAAAGCGGATCGTGAAGGAACACGAGCCCCGCACAGGCACACGGCACACCGCGTAATGATCGGGACGAACGGATGAAACGACGCGCCACGGCGCGTAGCGGGAAGTGAAAGAGGCTCTACGCGGGCTGCCGTCCTCTATTTATAACCTCGGTTCGCCTCTCCGCGCGATCGGCTGGCGCCGTAATCACGTGACGCGACCGGACGCTCGGCGCGGAATTCAATTCGAACGGAGTTTCGGCGCGCGTGTTTCTCCCCGCCGGTTGTTGTCCGCTTCGGTCGCTCTCGTCGACTCCACGTGTTCCTGCGAAAAATGAAACGTGCGTTAGAGGCGGAGTTTGAAGATGCATCGAACGATTGGGAATTATCCAATCGTAAAATTGGAAATTGTTTCTCTCGGGAAAGGAACGATTTCCAAAAATGTTAAATAGTTTGTTTTCTAAAAGAAATGCAACTTTTCAGTGAGTTTTGATAAAGAACGGGCGTGATGCCGCGTACACAATTTCAATAAATATAAGTATAAAGATATAAAATTATAATAAATGTATAAATTTATTAAATTACAATGAATTTATACGTAATAACATTGTAACATAATTGTAATTTTACATTTTCTGAACGTATATCAAATATTTTATTTATTGCCAAATATTTTAACGACAAGTATAATATTTAAGTACTTTAAAGTATTCGCTCGGAATGAATTCATGTGAAATAAATGTATAAAATTGTATTATATACATTGAAATACATCAGATTTATTTCCCGATTGAAAATCCGCGAAATTAACTAGCTTGTAATTGTTGCTAGAGTACATGTAAAAATTATTACATGTAAAGAGAATATGTGAACTGCTTTAATAAACGCTTTTTCATACAAATATTTATTAATCGCTGTATTAAAAGATCTACTCATTCAAGACAAATATTCTAAACAATTATTTGTTTTCATCAATTTCGCGTGTATCGATTTCTCAAAGATGTCATATTCGCAAATAAATTTTTTTCTAATTATGTTATTATTTAATTTACTTTTTAAAACTATTTCAACTATTACACAACTATCTAAGAATTATTAGCATTATATTACATTATTTCGATTCATTACATTACTTCAATTAGAAATTGGTTTCACTTTTTAGTGACGATCCTAACTCTTGAGTGATAGAAATTTGAAATTCCTTGAACGAGAACATAGATATTTAATCTAGTCCGAAGGTGATGACACTACGATAAGATGATAACACTATGATTTATGATTTATTTTGATTTGTTAACGATTCCGTTGGTTCATCAACATGACACTATGATCTCTACTACGAATAATCACTTAAACGGATTTGCTCTGTCACGCTTAGAAGTTCTTAATATTGCATCATGAGTAATCTGTAAGAACTATAAAATTAAAAAAAAAATCGAACAAGATATTTCTTCCTTAGAGTTATTTACATATCTGTCGAGTATCACTTATATATAAAAAGAAAAATCGTTCATATCTTCAGCTCTCGTGTTTAACACTAATTGTAGAATTTTTCAGGATTTTATTCCTACGTGAATGTAATTATCGGAATGTATTAATAAAAACTAATATGTTCAACTTGGATACTTACCGATAATACCGGTCAAGTGCTCGTAATATCAGCGCGTAATTCTAAATCGCGTTATCTTTGTGAGTCCCAGCTCGAAAAGCGCCGAATTCCGCGTTGTCTGTCTACCGTTTTCCTGACACAGCCGGAAATTTAATTCGCGTAGGACACGAGACGGAGCCGCGGTTGCGAAATTTGAGCATAAGATTCAGGAGAGACGTTACTCGACGGAATTGGATTATGCGAGAGTGTACAAACTGACTAGACTATATATATGGCTCGACAATCGAGAAACTCTTGAATTGGAGTGGGATTGACAGATTATCGGTGGACACAATATTAAGATGCTCGAATGACACACCAGTTTTATAGTAAATTGCACAAGTATAATATTTATGTTATCATCATTTGTTATATCCGAGTGAAACTTGAAATCTATATATAAGGTTTCTATAATTGTAACTTTTAACTTTTAACAGTGTCGACATTGTCGTTGCATATGTGTTATGTAAAAAAATTGCTCAATATAACGACATCGACACTGTCGGTAATTTTTTTTATTTAACAAACTTTATCTTGGATGAGCAGATCTTGGTGAAATTACATTTGTCCTTGAATATGTAATTTCACATTTTCTAGCAATATTGATAAATTGTTTTCAAGGAAATTGCACCATATAGAATCTCTTCGAAAAATAAGATCCAATTATGCGATCCAATTATATCAATTATTGTAAGGAATAGAAATACAAGGCATACATTTGAATTTTATTTTACGAATCACCCTGTACATAATGGCACTAATGTGCCAATACACAATAATCAGCATTTACTATAACATATTTTTGTTTTCAAGTATTTCGAAATGTTTTTAACATTTTAGCATTTACAAACTGCCTCATTCTTTTTAAACTTGGACACATTATCACATGAATATATGAACACTTGAGTATTTTGTTCGTTATTTGACATATATGACATGTACACATTTCAAGTTAGAATAATATTGCATTTTGCTAACTTCGCGTTTGCTAATAACCAATATACATGTTGATGACATAGTCTTTCTTCAAGGTTTTCAAATAATTTGAAGTATTCGATAAGTTGATTAGCTCTACTGCTAATCTATAATTTGCATTACACATAGATATTTTTAATACTGACAACTTATATGCGAAAGAAGTTATATGTACATGTATACATTTACGTACATTTGCACACATTCTATAATATTTTTTTTTATAAATATATAATTTTATAATCAAATTCTGTGTTTTTTTAAACAAAAAACTAATTTTTGAAATACTACTTTTCTATGGTGACCACATCACTCCTTTCATTATCACTCCAATTTTTCTTAAAACTATTATGTTGCCATATTTTTATAAGTGATGTTCTAAATAATAAATATTTCATAAATTTGAATCTAGAATCGATTGAACAACAAACTTTGATGAATATAATTATTAAATTTTAAATATTTAAATATTGATTATTAGTAAAGGTATTGTACATAATGTATATGGGGAGCTATAATATCATCTTTTCTTTTATCTTTTCTATATATATATATATATATATATATATAAATTGATATAAATTGATTTTGCTTATTATAAATTTTGTGTATTTATTTTCTCAACGATCCGACTCATGGAAAAACATAATGTGCGGATAACATGATGTAATTATAGTCGAAGTTGTCGTGTTAGCATTTCTCGTTATAACGATAAAACTTTCGATCATCATTTCATACGTCATAGATTACTCGTAAATGACGAGTTACAAATCATAATGAACGTGAAGTAATTATGCGACTGATTAGCACTTAAGTTTAAGCGCGATAGTGATTATCAGTTGGTATTTCTAATTTTTGATACAAATAAAAATGATCTTTTTAGTCATTTCATTTAATAACACAGTCGTTAATTATAATTAATTAAATATCAAATGTAAATTCATTTGTGCAATCTAAAGCAATTTTAGAAATTGTTGCAATTTCTTCTCTTCTTGCGAATTATGTACTTTTATAATGTTCCTAAGTTATCATAAAAGTGCATCTATGAAGTTCAGAAGTTCGTAAATTAACATAATCTGTATGTAATGTAAGCTAACTCATCGCTGCAATAAATTGCTTGATTTATTTGTAAATGCTTGATCGACAGTTTTCAAAATTATTATATGAAATTAATACACTGTGACGATAAGCTTTAAAAATTCAAAATCAACATAAACTGTATTTAGCAGAATGATAAATTTTGGAAATATAAAGTTAATATGTTTTAATACAGCAAAACAATATATTTTTAAAATTCAAAGTCAATTATGATTTTAAATGACAGTCATTTTAGAATAAATTTCAAACAAGTTTTACTCGTGAAAATGTTTAAATAAATTTTTAACGTATGCATGTATATATATGTACATATGAGCTAATTGATTTGAATTTTACTGAAAATGTTATTTACTGCATTCAGCAAAAAAAATAGCTTAATAAGTGCTTTTTGAATTACAGTTAACATAGTACGTGTTAATTGAATCATATTTTTTATTCCTCCAGATATAAAAATATAATTCAATTAAAGTGCAAAGTAGCTTAAGCTAGTTTTTCTAATGAACATAGCTAACAACTCGTTTCCTAGCTACTTTGTATAACTTACACAGGTGTTTTTTTTTAAGTTTAATCGCTTGGTATAAAAAAAATTTCATTCAATCTATTTCATTCGCATCACACGAGCAGTGACACTGAGCCACACTGATAATAAATTCGATGATAACTTCTTAGATTTTTGCATTCGATAATTTTTGAATAGCAACGGAAATTTTACGAAGAATAAATGAAAGATTTGCAATGAAAGGATAAATGAAAGATTTTATCTTCCGCTGATGACATCAAGTGTTATAAAAAAATACATATGTTTCCTGTCTATCGGCTCTGCTTTGCAAACAATTCGATTTTGTCGTTAATAAAAATCAAAATTAATAATGAACATTTTAAAACAAAATTGCACACGCGGTAATAATATTGCACTCAATATTATCTTTTTGTATTTGCTAAAGATTATTTTAATGCAAAATAATTTCTGAAGAAGGTGGGGATAATCAGTGTGACGAAATCCTCGATATTTCTATCGCAACTAATGTAAGATGACAAGAACCCAATTCATTAATAGCAATTTAGTTCATATGGTCGCATGAGGCTATTTTTGTACATTTTCGCTTTCAGATAACTTTCTTATCTGAATAAAACATGTCAGTCTAAAGTTGAGGAATTAGTGGCCAGTGAGAGCAAGTCGGTGAATTAGTGAAATTAATATTTTTAGTGAATAAGTGTTAATGTTAAACAAGTGTTTCTTCTGAATTTTAAACTTAGCTTCCAACTTAAAAGGAATCTATCTCGCAAAGAGAAAAATTGTTTAATTAAGTTCTGTCGTTTCCAACTTTTTCGGAATAAGAAACTTTTTTAAACCTTAAACATAAAAAATTCAGGAAAAATTTCTCGAACTTAATATATACATACATATATTACAAATTATTTTTGCAATATGCTTTCGCAAGTTTATAGCTATTTGTAAATTTAAAAAAATATCTACTAATATGCTATATTGTAACAATGACATGTATCGTTAATATGGAATATTCATTGATGTGTTAAAATTTTTTTTCAACAACTGTCATATAACATCAGCAGTTTAACATTTAAAATTAAGTACGATATAATCTGCATCAGTAGCAGATAACTGAAGAGTAGTAAAAAGAGTAGCTAAAATGCTGACTAGTTTGAAAGGTATATGTACACGTGCACTGGATGTAATAGATAGATCTTGAGTTCATTAATTCTTTAGTTCGTTATGGACGTATTGGAAGGCTTAAAGTCTCAAAATAAAATTTTAAAATATACAGGAGGAAATGTATAATTCAATTAAAGAAAACAAATTATAACTCATCACTATTTTTCTTTGAATGACAATTTTATAGACCTGTTTTATAGACCTGTCTAGAAAAAAAATACTTGATTAATGTAATACTTGATTTTTAAAGGAAATTAATCATCTTCCATGGATTTTGAATCTCCTAATATCTCAATAAAAATTATGAATTTCTGAAATGATTGATTAATTTATTTTCGAAAGCTGTCTCGATTCTTAATCATATGACATAAGATGTCCATTTTAGATTTCTCATGTGAATTTATACTCGTGTGAAATAATCCGTCTTCAAACAGAATTTTTTGAATAAATGTTTATTGAATAAATGTATGTTGGCAAATATATTTATAAAACTAATTGAATATTTAATACATTAAGTTTTTTTCAAGGCAGTTTAAAAAAGAAAAAAGTTTTTTCCGGCAACATATGTGGAGGAAAGAAGTTCCGAGATGTACAGATTATATAATATTATTGTGCATATGTTTCAGTAAGTAAAAACCCGATGTTACTTAAATATTTAATGACACTTAACTTTACCGCAATAAATATAACTTTATGCTGAAAATATTGTCGCAAAAAGATATTTTATTATAAATTGCATATTAAAGAGTCGAATTCATTAATTGTAAAGAAATAAAAAGAACTTGATCTATTTACATCAAGATAAATAATTAAGGGTCAAAATACCTACTAAAATTAAACTTATATTGCTATAAAAAGAATTATCCATTTGTTTCGTTATTTATTTTCGGATTCAAGTAATTTTTTGTTCACTCGTCAATAGCAAATTTCATCTGTCCAGAGAGCGGAGGTTTGCGTTTAGGTGTCTCTTGATCGCAAATTAGATCAATATCGTCCGCGAGTTCATCGAACCGTCACACGCAGCCCTCCATAGATGTCTAATTACGTGACTTTTTATCGCGTTCATTACGCGTGGATACGTCAAAGTCGAACAACTGATAAAGCGATCCTTTGTGTTCGTATCGTTATTACATGTGATCAACGTAAATATATGTATCACTAATGTTTATATCCCTGAGGTTTTTCTCTTACGGAAATAACAAACGGCGATTCGCGTTTAGACTGTTCGCATTTGCACATCGTGACGTACATACAAATGAGCGTATCTCGTACTAGGATACACAACAGGGAAAGATACATAACAATATAAATGTAAAAGAATCAAACCTTGGACTTTACAGGTTGAAATCTAATTATATAATTATATAATATAATATAATGATATAATTAGTAAAAATAATTATTTAATTACATAATATAATATTTATGTTTATTACTATTTATATGCAGCTATAAAAGAAGAATTTTGTTAATTCGCTTTTTGACGAGAGTTGCATGTACGGACTTCCTACAATTAACGATTTTACATATGATGTTCTATTTTCAAAAACAAATTACCATTACTGAATCGGCGTTCATATTTTATAAATGATGTAACTTTGAGCGTAAATGCGTAAACATTTCATATCGATTCTCATTTATCTGTGGGTTCGAAAGACGAGTCATTTCATCATTTAGGATTTTGCAAATCCTCGCAAATGAGAGTTGGTGAATAGGAAGGGCGAGAAATTCGTGCGATAGATATGCAGGCTAAACAATCGCCTTTGTTCAATTCGCATCTAATTCTGTAAATTGACAAGCCAAGGGGATGATATGAACTAAAGAAAAAAAGTCTCGCCTCATCTTATCGTTCCGCGTGACCAGTTTTAGAAATTTATAGTAATCGCATGACGTTCGCGATTCCGCGAATCTAACAACAGATTTTTGATCCCGTGAGTGAACTCGGTCGATTACGGTCTCAATGTAGTGGGATTTTGATAAGTGCCGTTTTCGTCGCCCCAATGAATCGCGAAAAATTATCAGAGATCATCACTTTCATGACTTATTACGATATATTAGTCATAATATTGATATCTGCTCCCCAAGAATCACGTGTTTTACTGTCATTAATAAATAATCGACAACAACAATTATCTACAACAATTTTACAACGTTATAGACTAGTTACACGTTAGCATTATCTGTCATATGAACGTAATGTGATATACGGTGATACATGTTCTCTCGTATACCTAATGCCTATGTGTTGCAATGAATCACATTTCATTTGGCTGCACAATTCGAGGCGAGTATAAGCATTATATAACAATTGACACGTGGCTTTTGCATAATTCTCTTTCGTATATATTCTGCATAATCCACAATTCTTTTTTTTACATCTGAATAGAATGGAACAACGTAAGAATAGTGTCACTGTAAGGTTGCAACACGAAGAACAGGAAATCCTATTATGTATCTCCTATTTTCGTCCAAAACCACGCAGATCGAACAATACGCTTTGTCATTGTGATTAACTTCTTTAAAGAAATTTGAAAGTAAGAAGATTGTAAATTTTTGACTACGTCAATGCTTCTGTTCTGCTTTTATCATTTAAACGTAAAGTTTAATGGTACAAATAAAAGAATAAAACAGCATAGTTCACGGCTAGTGAAAAATCTATTCAAATCTATCGAATAATGCTACTAACATGTTTACGAGGCTGTAGTATTATAATGTATTATTAAATTGTGCAAATTATATAAAATTATAAAATTTATCTTACAAAATTTAATTCTAGAATTTATGACGTTTTAAATTTTGGAAAGTACCCTACTTATAATTTAGACATTTCAATATTACGACTTTTAATGGAAATCAATACGAAGTTCTTTATGATGATTTGGACCACCAAGAGTGTAATGTTTAATTCGATACGAAGCTTAGTCTACGATTTAAGACTGTTAATTTTAAAACCGTAAGAGAGTTTTGATCTATCATTATACACTAACACGTGCTGACGCACAGCACGTTGATTCGTTATCTTCGGAATAGAATTTCAAAGATATAACATGAAGAGGTTCGGCGAATCCGATTATTGATTACGATCGTTCCTTTATAAAGTTGCAATCGTGATTTGATGAGGCAAAGATAAAGATGATGCCGATAAAAGACGAAAGAAAATGCCAAAAGAAAATTTCTAAAAACGTCGTTAATAAAATTGCAATTGCAATCGTTTTCAATCTCCGCGACGCGGACTCCATGCTGCCAATCAGGTCGGATCGCATCCGCGGTTTGCTTCCATACATACAGGTATACTAGAGATGCGGAATAATGCGCGGTTCACTTTTGACTTAATATTTAGAACGGATCCTACAAATTATGAATTCAATATCGAGTTTTAAATAGCACGAAAATGCTTCATATATATTGGACACGGATTAATCGCCGCTTCGCTCTTCACCTACAAATGTCCTGAAGTATGAGATTATAAAATAATCAACTTCTTTCATTTTACGTTATGTAAAATTATGTCAGTTCTATCCGGTTAAATTGATTAACTTTATTGGATCAGAAGTTCGGCAACCCTTGACACCGGCTTAAAAGACAACATTCGACAATCGGCGCTTTCGGAGATCTAGAAAAAAGAGAAGAGAGAGAGAAAGATGGGGAGAAGAGAAGAGAACGATGACGAGAGGAGGCTAAAGAGAAAAAAGAGCTCACTCGCCTCAACCTTGACCTCTGACAACCCCTTTTCTCCACTGGTTCTGAGAGAGAAAGAGAGAGAGATTCTCCCCTCTTTGTCTTTCTCTCTTTCCCTGTCTCCCCTAACTCACATCCTCCGGTTCCGACTCCTTGTATACGTCTTAACTACATGGAAAAAACCGACGATCGATGTCCAACAAGAGGCACACTCCACTGCTAAAAATAGAACTCTCCTAAATGTTGAAGTAGACTCCTCTTATTCACTCTCTCATCCTTAAATTATATTCGACCGAAAAATGAGAATTTGGATACTGCGCAAAAAAGAATCGTAATGGAGCTCCTGAAAAATATATTAATTCTTTAATATATATTAAATGTATAAACAATTTTAATCATTTGAAATATCACTTCTTCCACAACTGATTAATTCTTCAGTCAGCTGACCGGATTTAATCATTGATTTTTACTTAATCAAACTGATATCTCGTTGTACTTCAAATGATTCTAATTTACGTATCTTTATGAATGTGCAATGTAGATATTTTTTTCTCACACATTTTTAAATCCCGAATATTAAATAATAGTTTTCAGCTATAAAATAAATCGATCTTAAGCAAATTAAGCTTCAAAGACGTAAATAAATGTGTTATTATGTAATTTCCAATGATGCAATATTTAAAATTAACATTCTTTAATAATAATAAAATTTGATAATAATAAAATAATTAAATAACGTTTTAAATGAAGTTTAAGTTACTGTGGAATGTTAACAGCAGATTATTTGCGCGCATTCTTGTATGAATATTGTTATAAATTATAGAAAATTATTGTTCATGCATTTGTAAGTTTCTTGCAAATATTCTAATATTCTCTTCTTTGCAAATTATCAAACGTATAACATAGCAAAACAACTCGTCGATTTGTTACTCGTTTGGTGAAAGTCAAGGATGCGATAATATTATTCATAAATAATTATTTATAAATGATTCTGCGTTGACATTAACTTTTTTAAGTATCTTCTGATATAATTTTGCGAGAAATTTTATTCATATACTTAAGTAGTCTCGCCAGCATTTCAGATAAGATAAATAGATACAATAAATAAATTGTAACTTAATAACATGTCTAAAATATCGCTATTTGAATAAACAACCGACGATAAAATAGTTATTAATATTAGCAGTCTAAATTCTGCTATGATGTGATACAAAATTGGTACGATAATACATCCATTATCTTTATTGTTTTCTTTAAAAAAATAATAAAAATAACTTTTACTAATTCCATTCCATTTCCATTATATCAAATATACATATATCTTATGTATTCTTACTATTCGTATTCTTTTTAAAATAGATTGTACCTTACTTTCATTTTTCTTCAAACATTTATAATATTATTACTCGCAAAAATTATGAGTGCCCGGGAAAAAATTATATATATATATATATGAACATATTTTATATATAATTATATATAATTGTATGTAAAATATATCAATAATTATATATAATTGTATATAATTATTGATATATTATTATATATTATTATATGAAACATTTTTTCCTAGATGTACGATAACAAATATATGAATAATATATATCATAAATATGAGTCTTTGTAATTTATTGAGTCACAAATTTGTCAAAACTAAATGTGCGGACATCTCTGTGGGAAAGTAGATAATTTTTTTCAAAAAAATGTAAAATGTAAAATGTAAAATATGTTAAAAGATAAATTATGTTTTCAGTTTTGTAGTTTTTGAATAATTATTGTTATATATTTTATTTGTTTCAATTTAATTCAATAAATTATTCCTTGATGAAAATAAAAATTGGAACGTAGTCGAACATATAAGAAGAGTGACAGAAGCGTAAACGAAGCTTCTAAGAAGAAAATTGGAACAACGAAACGTAAAAGAGACGCCTCTTTTATTTTCATCAGGATTATCTTGATTCAATGTCGTATTAAAGTTTATTTTCCTTTACGATATTTTTTAGTATACAACCATTCAGTCGTCCAACCAGCTCTTGGATTAAATTTTATATCTATATATATAAAACACAAAAAATGTTTCTATGTCCGTTATAGACTTTGAAACCATCCAACCGATTTCGACCAAATTTGGTAGATATTTTGTTTGGAACTTTGGTAAGGTCATAGGATAGTTTTCGTAAGCTTAGCTGATAAAGATCAGTTTGATGTTGTTTCTTAAACTAAATGGACGTGTTTTTATTTATCTTTAAATAATCTTTAAAATTGGATAAATAGTACAAAAATTTTTGTTTTTGTGAAATTTGGTGGTGATTTCGAGTATTGTTTGCAATTGTTTTCAAAAATTATCTATCCACATATAATAAACAAAATGTATTTCTTTTTTGAGCATAGTAGCACCGGGTATCCGCTAGTATAGAATAAATAAAATATAAAAATCAAACTACAATAAAACATCATTGAGGCATTATTGTTAACTAAGATAATATATATTCCAAATGAATGCACCGACAGCATTACAGGTTTTGCGGCTGTCGCAATCTCGCGGCATGTCATATAAGCGATTTACACGTCAGAAAAATGCTGCAGAAGATAAGTGATATGTACGTAGTAGGATTCGTTGATTTTATAATAAATCAAATTGTAATAAATCATTAAAAATCAGTTTGATTAGGTAAAAATCAGTCGATTAAGTCATCCGGTCAGCTGAAAAATTAATCAACTGTGAAAGTGTTCTTATTGAACGAGATTTCATGGATGATTTTATTGTTTACATTTAATATATATTAATTTCAAAAAATAGTATCAACAACACAAACACAAAAATAAATGTAGTAATAATAACAAAAATATTAAATCTCTAACATCCATATTGTTTTTAATTATTTCGTAATTTGTTGAATAATTATTTTTATTACTTTCACATATTCTACTCGTGTGTTTTAAGTYAATACAAAAAATTCATATTTTAATTTAATATTTTAATTAAAATTTGATTTTTCTGTCTGGATACACAGTTTTTATCTTGGTTGATCTTTTTTCCAGTAAAAAAGGATATACGTAACATAATGCTATTAGATGTGGGGAGAGGAAATATAAAAAACATTACATAAGCTAATAATAAAATTACAAATCACATTTGAGAAACAAATAGCTATGATAACGTAAGATACTCGTTATATCTTTCAAATATTTTATCATCATCAGAATACTGCGTGTTGTCTGGATCGGCAATCAAAAAGCTGAGTACCTTGAAGTATCATAAATAGATATATTCGGGACTGTCAACGCTTAATGCATTTTCTTCCTTTCGAATAGAATAAACAAAATATTTTCAGATATTTTCTAAGATTTCTTAGGTGTTTACCCAAATAGTAAAATATGTTAATAGCGATGCATTACGTTCCAAGTAATATTCGCATGTCATTTAATTAAAAAATATTTTAACGCTGACATTTCGTTTTATGCCTTATTTATGATTCCAAGCTCATGGATTATTTAGCATACTCTGAAAAATTCCTTTCACAATTCCTTTCACAATTTTACTTCAACTTCAAGTTCCTTTTCAAATGTGTATAATAAATATGATGAAATCTTTGATATTCGATTTTATTATCTTTCTAATGTGATTTTGCAAGATCTGGATTTTCAAGGTTCCTTCTCAATAACTTTTATAAAAGCATTTTATTTGTTAATTTTAATTATTAATTTAAACATGTTTATTAATTTTATTCAGTTTTAAATACATTCCTATTTTTATATAAATCTTTAACAAAATAGCTTAGAATTAGGAACTTTAACGGAAATTTATTGATAGCTATTTTCATTTATATGAGTTATTACAGTCAGGATTGATGTTTAATTTCCAAA
>JANQDE010000011.1:1737840-1886543 GCA_037157785.1 Cephalotes varians | reverse complement strand
ATGCATAATTTAATGTATAATATTATATAAAATCAAATATGTTTAGACATAATCATATATAGTTATGTTGTGTGATCATACATAGCCATACATAGTCATACAAGGTCATATATAGTCATATAGAGACAAATTCCGTATACGATCATAATGATTCTTATATGATCATATATAATTGCATATAAAAATTTTTACTCGGGTCGGGATTGAACGACTAAAATTTTTATAGTTACAAGTTCTGTCGGCGCTTTTAATACTCCTTGAGTTTTCTCGCGGAAGTTATTTTTACAATTAGAAAATATTATTTATTAATTTATAGCTTATCCTTTGTTTTTGTTGGCTAACTTCAATAAAAGAAGTAATAATGAATATACACATGTACACGACTATGACGTAGTTTAAAGCAATTTCTTTCCGGTAAACGCGACAAACGAATGTAACTCGCGTCTCCGCGATATTCCTTCCTACTTTGTATAGTTGCTCTTCTGCATAATTCATCGTTCTGCTTGGTATAACTCAATGCACGTATTGTGTTGCATTTAGAATCGTATTGTTCTGTACTTTATCATATTATTTTGTGATGATATTTCTACTCGTCTTAGTAAATACTTTTTATTGTTTATTGTAGTGAGATGTCTTTATTTTTTTGTTTACACAATTTATCTAATTGTAAACAGAATGATTTAAAAATTGTGTTAAATTATTTATTTATGTGTCATAAATTCTGTCTCTAAAAAATGGATTTCATAAATAAAATAAAAAGCAATATAAAATGTATACTCGTTTATTAAATTAATTAATTGCAATATAGATATAATTATAATTATTAAAACTTTCTTTCCATCTTCTACGTTCACAAATTTCTTTAAACGATATAGCCTTAAACTTTCGCAACAAAATCTCAATGAGTCGACTGTCTCTAAAATTTAGACGAAAAAGCTTGTTTTAAATCTCATTGAAATATCAAAGCTTTGAGGACTGATCTGGCAGCAACGTTGAAATTCTTCGCGAGAGTTTAAAGCTCGATTGTTTAAGGAAATTTGCTAAAATAAAAGGTAGATATTTTTAATAGTTAGGATTATTTTTATTTTTGTAATTGGTCAATTCAATAAAACAAATATACGTTTTATACTGCTTTGCACTTTATTATGAAATAAATCCATTTTTCTTAGAATTTATGACACACGATTTTTTTTTGTACATTATAACATCTGATAACGATGTTTGTTGATCTCGTAGGTAGAACAGGAATAGAGGAAAAGTATCTGCAAATAGCAAGAAACGCAAACAAAATACAAAAAACCATTCCCGATTATGTTCCGTTTCCTTGCAACGTAACAGGTAGGGAACTTTAAAAATCTTACTATTTTCCTATCAACAATTATTTAGCCTCATAATTTTGTTTCTGTTCATAGTTAGTATAAATATATACCTGCAAAAAATTTATTTATCAAAAGTTATGAAGCTATACATATCAGTAATTTTTTTAGTTATATAATATTAATAAATAAGTAAGTATTTTATGAATAAATAGGATATTTTATTCCTAATTTTTTAATGTCTATATTTCATTTAACTAACTTCGATTTTTTTTAGCAAAATCAATCGTTGCACATGACAATTGCATTACAATTTTTTCCAATAGTATATATAGTATATACAATTAATATATTAACAATAAAAATTTTATACAATTTTAATTAATTAAAATTTTATTGAAAAGCAAAATTTATTTAACTAAAAAGTGTAATTTTATTTCAATCGCTACCAACACGTAAAAACTACCGATATGTTAGTTCAATATTTTGATAAAGATCGAAATCGATTCGAAATTATGTAATTAAAGTTGTGCAATTAAAAAAAAATCTAGAGATGTAAAACATGTGTTTGAAAAGAATCTGACAACTGATGATAAATTTTAGGTGGTCGGTCGCCGGAGGTTCCAGAATCGGTGCATAAATTAAGACCGGGTGATATTGATGTCATTGCCGCGATGGGCGATTCTTTAATAGCTGGAGCTGGAATTTTTGCAGATAGTGTGCTTCAGGTCTTTATAGAAAACAGAGGAGTTACTGGGGCCGGCGGAGGCCAAGGCACATGGAGACAATATCTAACTCTTCCCAATATCATTAAAGTAAGGCGATTACATTTTGCGACAATATGCGGATAATGTTCATTACTGCAGATCGCAATGTGCAAGATATAATAAAAACGAAGATTTGAGATTTTAATAATAATAAAAAAAATCGTGACAGTTAAATCGTGATAGTTCGAAAGAGCGACGCACGATTTATTATTTATTATTTATCAATTTTGAGATACTAATTCTGATAAAACAATAACAAGACATTTTTTCACGATACGTAATTCAGCATTTTTGAATTCCTATTGTGTTAAAAATTTATAGATGATTAATTTGTACATGCATTGTTAGATCAGTCTTTAACATCAGTCGTTACGTTATTTTTCTCAAGATATAATATAACTTTTTATTTAAAATATCAATGTTTTCACGCAGTATAACTGACGATAAATTTTAGATGGTCGGTCGCCAGAGGTGTCAGAATCGGTGCATAAATTAAGATCGGTTAATATTGATGTTTCATAAGGAATAGGATTTTAACATAATATTAATATCATATGACTGTATCTTTGATTTTTATGGACTTTCGTCTATAATTGCGTTCGATCTTTAGAGCGTTTTCTTGTACTTTAGACATCACATTAAGCATGTAAACAATTTGTTACCTCTTAACTTAACGGCATATAATAACGGATAATCATCGATTATTCCTGAGTAACAATGAAAATCATATGCACTTGAGAAGCCATTTTTAGAAGCGTTTTTTATTATCAAATGATGTTTACGTTAAGCTTCTTGAAGTATTTTTTTTTAAGCTCGTATTGAATTGTTACGTAATAATTATATTTAAAAAAATAGATATAATAATTAAATTTAAAAATATTTTTTATACTATGACACCAAGCAATCGGTCGAGCGAAAGTTAATATAATTCAGGACGTAGATTTGGGATTATCATAATTATCTTTAAGCAATATTTAAAATTGTGACTCTTTTTACTCACTTTTTTTACATTTTTTTTTCCTTTTACTTTAATGTTATCAAAAATTACTTTTTTCTTTCAATTTATTTTATATTAAAGTTAAAGAGTCTGCTGGACGAACACTAAGTTAAATAAAAAAAGTTTTATTATGTCCGGAAAGGACATGCTAAAGACTGATTTAACAATGTGCGTGTGCAAATTAGTCATCCACAAACTTTCAATATTAGGAATTCAACCCCAATTTGATAGGGTATGCATTGGGAGACTCTTTGACGACTCACAAAGAATCGCAGTTGAATATTGCCGAAATTGGTGCTGAGTCCGAGGATATGCCATACATGGCGAAGATGTTAATCAAGAAGATTAAAAACGATCCGAGGATAGATTTCCAGAAACATTGGAAGGTTTGTTGTTAGACAAACTCAACTTATTTGTTACGAACTACGAGAGAAACGCGGGGCAGCATAAATTATTACGTGGATTGTCACGTTTCATCATTTGTAATTAAGTTAATTATCACGCCTTACACTTTCAAATTGACTTTTTGCGCGGCAAAAATTTGACGGAGCACTTTATCGCCTGTCGTAATTTCTTAATTTTTTTCGTGAATTCCATTATTACACCGTATTTACAATAAAATATCTCGCTTTGCTGTCAACAATTCTGCACTTTTATTTATTAAAGATATATTTATTAACAACAATAAAATTTGATTTGCAGTTGATCTCGCTGATGATCGGAAACAATGACTTTTGTAATGAAATGTGTTGGATTCCATCACCTTGGTCAATTCTTGAAAGGCACAAAGCTGACCTGCTTCAGGTTTTGCGAACTCTAAGAGATAATTTACCGCGGACTTTTGTAGCGTTGATTCCGCCGCCACATTTAAAGAGCTTGGTCGACACTCGTAAAGGAAGATCATCATTCAGTTGTTTTCTTACAACGGATGTTGAGTGTTCTTGCTTGTTTGGTCTCGCATTTCAACGGTTTAAGCCTACATATTATGACATTATACGACGGTAAGCGTAATAATTGTAACGGAAAGTAATCTGATATATCAAATGTTAATAATTATTTAATCCAATAAGTAATCTTAATTTAATCTTAAGTTAAATTATCAAATACGACATATTAAGTTAGAAATAATACGTAACTGGCAATATATAAAATACGTTTGGCAATGTGTGACATTATAAATTAATTTTAGCTTGTCCGGACGAAAGTATTATTATATTATCGCTGATAGCGAATTGATTATATGAAAATAATATGAAAATTTTGGAAATATATTTTAGGTGGCAGGAGCTAGAAATGGAAATCGCTACTTATCCAGAATTCCAAAGAGACGACTTCGCAGTTGTAGCTGAACCTACCTTGATGAATGTAAAGATACCACCTGCTTCAGATGGATATGCCGATATGACATATTTAAGCAGCGATTGTTTTCACGTTAGTCAAAAGAGTAATGCTCGTTGTAAGTTTACTAAGAATTTCCTAAAAAAAGTTTCACTAATAATACTGTCCATCGCGGATTTTAGGATCCGCAAATAAAATTCTATCACATTTTTGAGAAAATTGAACTTAAAAATGCTGAAAATGGCATTTTTTTAAATTCTTTTGAATTAAAATAGCTCAAAATGTGATGTAATAGAATATTGTTATTTGCGGATTCGTTTTTAACAACAGAATCTATAAGAGTCACTTTGTCTGGTTTGTAGACTAAAAATAAAAAGTATAAGTATACTAACTATAATAAGTAGACTAAAAAAAATTTAAATTTATCGGATAATTGTAATTAAACTAAAAAAAACACTAAATACTAATACTAAAAAGCTTAATCTTTTAAAACACATCATTGGGGTAAGATGTGCTTTATTGCTCAGTTTGGCATTAAATCACATTTAATTTATTTTAATTTATTTTAATTTAATTTATTTTAATGATGCAATCATGTGAAAAAAACAATAATATTATCGGACAGAATGTTATCCGAATATTAACTAGTTTGACAAGTCCGCGCAATATTGGTTACCAAATTGTAACGATTGTATTAGTATCAAGTTTCGTATTAACGTAAATTTTTAATTACAATAAAATAGTACAAAAAAAAAAATTGTGCAAATTTGATAAAATTAAATATGTCTCATTTAATCAGAACTAATTCTAAACTAAAAATGCAGAATTAATTATTAAGAATATTTTTAATTATTCAGAAATAATCCAGAAAATAATTCAAGAAATTTCTTCTACTTTTTTAGTTGCAAACGGTTTATGGAACAACTTGTTGGAACCAGTAGGTACCAAAACGATGACATGGGACGAGATTTTCCATAAATTTTATTGCCCAACGCCGGAGAGGCCGTATCTAGCTACAATGTTAAATTCGAAATAACAAAGTTACTATTAAAACTGCCGCTGTCATTCGAACGAGAAATATTGGCACTTAAAAAAGAGAAAATTGATAGTTTTTTAGATTATTATTCGTTAAATCCTCAATTAGTTGCGATATCGCTTCAAACGGAATCGCAGTGTTAATTATTTAAGTGTAGACAAAATGCCATGATGTGTTTATTAACCTTAGAAACAGAAACAGATTGCGGATAAAGAACATTATTTAATTTAATTATACTTAATATTTAAAATTATATTGTAAATTGTAGTAGAGGTGTGTGAATGACACACACACACACACACACGCGCGCGCGCGCGCGCGCGCGCGCGCATGCACGCACGCACGCACGCACATTTAATGTTATTTTCGAAAAATAGTTTTCAATGAAAGAGAATTTTTAAGAGGAAAATATTATAAACAAGTTTCTCTCTCTCTCTCTCTCTCTCTCTCTCTCTCTCTCTCTCTCTCTTTCTCTTTTCCTTTCTCTCTTTCTCTTTTTCTTTTTCTCTTTCTATGTGTGCAATATGAAACGGATCTAATCAAATTTGAGAAACAAAATTTTATTGTAACATCGGCTATAGCTTCTTACTCTTACTCACGTACTTCGTCTACCGCATAGGAATACGAAAGAATGCAGGGGAACCGTAAATGTTCATCGTACAAGTGGGGATCACATCGATGGGCACAGAAGTCTTCGACACACTTCATTCATGTTTAGTAGTCATCCGGTAGTACCAGCGAAGAGAATCGGTTTTTTTCTCGTAATTGACATAGCCAAGTTTTTTATTTCGAAAGCAGCATAATTTATTAAAAATAATTCGACGTGATAATTTGGTGCGATTATTGATTATTTCCGATTTGCCAGTGTGAAGAACGATACGGAGTAGTTTCTACGTAAAAGGAGGGAAATGTCAGTTATTGAATTGAAAGCCTCACGCCTTGGACGGGCTAATTTTAAATGCGAGATTACATCCACCGAAAAAAAATATAATTAAGATGGAAGATAACAAATGGCGTTTGATTGATCTCTTGACTGTATAACAATGCGAATAAAAAATCATCAAAAAACAAGGTATATTTATTTACGTATTTATATGTGTAATATATCCGCTGCGTATTATAATAAAATTACAGTATGTATTGTAATATTCATAAGTTTAAAATATATTTTATTTCAAAAATATTTAATTATCATTATTAAAAAATTTTAAATTATCTGATAAATATCTGATTCGCGGAAAATGAATTCTTTTAATGTATACGCGTGTCTTTTGACTTTTTCTGACGCATTCGTGCACCCGTGTACGTAATCCAATATTCTTCTGATGTTGCCCCTCTTTTTGTAACAAATGACAAATTGCATTTTCTAAAGGTGTAAAGAATGATTTATGAAAATGCCCAGAGGGCTGGGACGCGAAAGACACTAGCGAAAGTGTGCCTTATGTCTCTTAAAGGGGATTCCATAAAGCAACGCTTTCGTAGCCTTTGTCAATTCTAAAAAGATTTTTATACCTTTGTAAAATTACGCGAAAACATTATTCATCGTTCATTTTTATTCGTACGTTCCCGAAACGTTTCCCAATAGCGATTTCTTTTTTCTTTAATATGAAACCAGTCATTTCGATATCATATGATTAATGATGTAAGCCAGAATGATGTAATTAAAAAAGTGATGTAATTAAAAAAGAAATGCGGATTTAATGTGTGAGTTTAGTCGAACTGCAGACTTACGTAGGACCAAATTAAATTTCGGGTCGAGACACAGGAAGACGTTCACTTTCTCTAAACCATAGATAACGAAATAACGAGGCTGAAAAAAACTGAGAATCACGATTGTTGCAATATTGCTACAAAGGAAAATTTTACATTTTTAAAATCTTATTTAACTTTTTGAATTTACAAAATGCGAGGCATCATAATCTCTATTCCAAACCAATCTTATTGTCGATATAAATACTATACAGAAAAAAATTAGAGTCTCTATTTTGATGGATTTATGACAAAATTAAAAAATTAGCAAAAGAAATTTCTTTTTTATTTTAATATTTAATTAGCATTTTTTTATCATTCATAAATATAATTAAAAATATTAAACATAGTGTATTTCGCTTTTCGCTGTAGACTTTTGCTTGGAAAGAATACAGAACAAAACTACACTCCATCTTAAATGCAAAATGCAAATTTTTTGCTTTTATATCTATCAGTGAGGATTGGTCAGGAAATTGTCCATCGTTCAGAAGAATTATGCGAGATTAACTAAACAATTCTCGATAGTGTGATGGACAATCATCATTCATTAAATAAACGAGAATCTGGTTGCTTTATTGATATGACTCGCTGTATGTATGTGTAAATAACGGTCTGTGAACATATCGAAGTTTGCAGTTCTCTTCAGTTCTCTTCAAAGACGCGGAAGATCTATTAAAGACGCTCGCGTTGTAGGATTGAAGGAAGCTGATGGCGAGCGGAAGTCTCGTTCAACCAAGTCAAAGGCCGAACAAGATCTTCCACTATGGAATGGTTGTCATTTCAAATGCAGGAAAGTCTGCAGAAAATTGAAATGGAACTTTCTTTGGTAGACAATTTTTGAAACGTTCGCTTTTGAATAGCAAGAATTATGAAAGTCGAAATAATTTGCTTGCTTCTGATCATCACTGGCATCCATCCGGGCAGATGCGATCTCTTCATGGATTTTTTGCTAAGCGTATTTCAAGAAGGAAGAGTAAGTTGTTACCGCGGAATAAAGATTTCAGCTGAATTTCTATTGACTATATATATTTCTTTTGACTGTAATATTTTTCAAGAATTTCATTAATAATACTTTTCTTTTCTTACAAGTCATTCTTCAAATCATATCGTAGCGCGCACATTATATAATTTTGTCATATTATATTAAAATGTCAATCATATTTAAAAAAAATTAAAATTATTCGAAAAATACAAATTATGCAAAAATATGCATATATAAATTCATGTAACATGCGAGAGAGAAAACAAGTTTTAGTAATGTTAATTTTTATGGAAACGGAAGTAAGAGCTATCGGTCCTGTAATTGCTCACAAATTCTAGTAGTCTGGCTGACAGGTACTTTATTACAAAAAAATTACCGAAAATATTTTAGTATGCAAGAGGCCACCATATGCATCCGTACTACATGAGAAATCGTACGTGATTTGCGAGTCAAAGACAAACCTTGTTTTATGCGAACGCTTTGTAATTTCTCCCCGGATTCGTAGAAACATTTTCATAAATACAAATAAAAATATGAGTGCGATATTATTCTGTCAAACAGAATTTTTACGTGCCAATTCTATAAAAACTTGTGCAAAAATCAGTATACATTCTATAGCTCAATATTACAATTGATATTATCAGTGCAATAAACTTTTAAAAGATTACTAATAAGAATTAATTATGATGTGAAGAAGTTAATGTAAACGTTAACAGGTGCGGACGTAATTTAAAACAAAAAATGCTTTGCATTCCGAGTAATCGGAGAAAGGCTGAAACGTTTCTTTTCATTAGCCTTGTTACCTGCGTAAAGATCTATCGTGGCGGATATGTTTAGGGCCGTTTTTTTTAACACATTTGAATTTCTAAAAACTATTTACCTGTTTATAATACTTTCCAAATTTCCAAATTTTAAGATTTATTAGATTTTGAAAATTATTAGCAGTTGGATCTTGAATCGGCAATTGCGTATCAAGTGTGATCTGAAAGTGATTTGAGAAGAGAATATGTATAAGAATACTATAAAATATATACATATTATATACATATATATAATTATACATTATAATATGTAGTATATAAAATATATATACATATATATACACACACACACATACACACACGTATTTTATATATATATATATATATATATATATATATATATATATATATACATGCACACACATATGAAAAAAATTATGACTTTTAATCATATGATTTGATATACACAATGATCTATTGAACATTTTTCAAAATATTATATCAGAGATATATAAAATCCTTTTGTATAGTAGTCTGAGAATAATTTTATCAATAGTTATAGATTTTAGAAAGAATCTGTTATATTTCTTTTTAAATTGAAGAAAAATTTCAATTAATGTCTAATTAAAATATGATTATTGAATCGTTCGCGTCTCAAGACATAAAACTCCGTTCATCTGACACACTTGAAATGAAATTTGAATAACGATTATAATGGGTCTGAATATATTGCACCGACGACTATGGCAAATTATATATATATGTATATATATGCGTGCGCTAATATTTAAGTAGCGACGCGACGCGATGGAATGCAAATCGAAGAAAGCAGGAGTATAGACGCATGTCGAATGCTAAATACGTTAATCGACACCGGCTAAATGCCCTGTCAGAAAAAAATCGCAAGTGAAAAGATTCGTTGTCTCGAGGATATATTCTTACTGAAAAAATATATTATATACATATTTTCAAAGAGTATTTGCAGAATCAGATTTGTTTGACGTACAATTAGCAAATATTTCCAAAATATTAGTAATTTTTGTGCATATGTATTTTTAGATTCTGTAACAATTTTAATTCCACAAAAATTTAACAAAATTTCAATCAGTTATTAAAAATAATAGCAGTGATTATATGAAAATGAACAACATTTGATAAGATTAAGGTGTGCATTTTTTAATAGTTAATTAAAAAAAATGCTTTAATATATTGGAAAAATATATCGTACTGTTAGCGCGAGTTACGATAATCAAACTGTAAATTGTATTTATGAATTGCGCAAACTTAGGTTACCGAAGCGAGATCTGATGATGAATATCACTTTAATGAAGTTACGAATCTCGCATAATTAGATATTGTGGTCGGAATGACATTAAAGCGCATCGTACCTCATCAAAGGAGAAATTACAACTTATGGGTTATGATCCTCTTGGCCGTGCAAATTTTATAAGAAAGTACGATTAACTATGAAATCATACATTAATTTTTGCAGTCTGTCCCGAAACAGTTCCGCAGTAGTCGACGTTATTGTGATTCACGCACAAAATACAATAAAATTTATATGAACACTTTTGCACATGCGTAAAATAAACGTGGATGTGAAAATCATTCAAATTGCATAATTTTTAGGACAAGATTAATAAAATGGGAATCTCATATCCCGTGCAGTACAGTATGCGAAAACAACCGATAATTCCTGACGACGTCCCATTCCCTTGCAACGTGCATTTTGGCAGGTATAATTATGTGTAAAATTAAAATTAATAATTTTTGAAAGCGTAATGTTTGAAACTTAATGATAACTATATCTATTTCTTTCTCTCTGTCTTTTCTCTTTCTTCTCATGACTACGATTTTCTATATATATCTTCTATTTTCAACGTACGTAAAGTTAAAAGAATATAAAATATTGCGATTTGAATTTTAATAATTTAATATTTGAATTTTTTAATACTGGCAACAATTTAGCAGGTCGTCGCGTTTAATAATAAACCATAATGAACCAAACATGGTTTCAAATCAATCTAATAATAAATTCTCCAACGCGCGAATTTAGATAACAAACTTTTCTTTCGTATATTACAGGTCCTTATCGATACCAGACAATGTTCATCGATTGAGACCAGGCGACATCGATGTAGTTGGAGGTCTCGGTGATTCCTTGGTCGCCGGAAACGGCGCGTTGGAGGAATTCGCTGTAGGAACCTTAATTGAAGCACGCGGAGTCAGTTGGTGCATCGGGGGTCAAGGAAATTGGAGGCGATTCTTCACGCTTCCCAACGTTTTAAAGGTACTGTGTACATAGTATCAGAATAGTATCCACATTGTCTTATTCACGTTACATTAATCTTTCGTCGCGTATCGCACTTATACAGACAGCGAGTGAAAAAGTTCTATAAGAAAAAACATTCATTCTATAAGAGAAAACATTCAGGAAACATTGAACATTGAATTTTTTACTTTACAACATCCTCTTTTCATGCGTAACAAAAACCTGATCTTCTTTGATATCGCGATGTATTATTGCAGGAATTTAATCCGAAATTAACAGGATACTCTACCGGAACGGGAGAATTCATATCAACCGCGGCGAAACTGAACATTGCCTTTCCGGTCGCTGCTACGGAAGACGCATTGCAGCAAGCGAGAATCTTGGTGCAGAAAATTAAAAATGATCCGAAGATAAATGTGAAGAAACATTGGAAGGTAATAATCTTCGATAATTTCTTTATCGCGACATGGACATGCCTCGATAATGATTCCATCTCTTAGATGAATTTAGAGAAACTTCAAAAAAATTCTTGACTTTAATTAAATGTATTTCCTTTGTCAGCTCATTACGATCTTATTTGGGGCTAACGATATTTGTTCGGCGCAATGTTATAATCCGCAACAATTCTCACCGTTACGTTACGCCCTGCATTTACGAAGGACACTCGATTTCTTAAGAATCGCACTACCCCGTACGCTAGTCAATCTGATTCCAGCCATAGGTAATAAATTAATTATATATATATATATATATATATATAACAATTCAATATTTCAAGCAAGATAGAACCGGTCCATATATGAATGACGTATTCATTCCAACAATTATATATATATATATATATATATATAGAATGACAAAATTGCACACAAAACAATAATCCATGTTGTTAATTGCTCACAAAATATACTAGTCTCGTTGCTTGCAAAAATATTAATTAGAATTGATTTTGTTCACTTTATTCCGCTAATTTATAAGTCGTCACGCAGTCTAAATAGTAAGAAGTAAAGCCAGACTTGACGTGTTTATTATTATAGTGTCGTGTTCACTTTAAGAGTTAATATTTAATTAAAAATTTTACTACCCACGTATTTATATTTATTATTATTTCTCGATAGATGTCACGGTCTCGCTTAGGGTAACGCGAAGTACTGTATGCAATATGTTGCATCCCCTTTACTGCCCCTGCATGCACAAGGGGAAACGACCAGAAATCGCAGCGTCAAAAATGTCGCGACTCTATCAGCAGGCTACCGAAACTTTAGTGTACTCAGGAAGGTATAATCGATGTTCACAATACACAATTAAATATCTCTTATTTAATCAATAAAATATATATCATATCCGAGCGAAGTTTTTCATCATGTTCGACATAGTTTTTTTAAATCGTATTCACAATACGTATTGTATTTAAATCTATTTGTGTTCATAACAAAATATAACAAAAATTTAATAATGATATTGTTACTTTGTTTTACAGATACGATAACTCCCCGGATTTTACCGTAGTGTTGCAGCCATTCATTAAATTATTCAACGCACCTAATGCGAATCCTAATCATGCACCACCAATCGACTCCAGCCTAGTCACGTATGATTGTTTCCACTTCAGTCAGAAAGGGCATGCACTCGGTAAGGCATGATTAATTTATATATTTAAACGCACATTTTTATTTCACCATTCAATAATGACTTAAATTGGATGATGTTATAAATAGTGTGTAATTAATTGTATTAACATCTGTTATTGCGGCGTTTACCAACTGAATGGCGCCTGTTGATATCAGAAAGAATGTCGTAATGTTAAAACGGTTGCACTTTACTAGGCGAGAGAATTTTTATGTGTGCGAGTATGTGTATATGCACGCACACGCGTGTGAGATAAAGAGAAAGAGAGAGAGAATTTGCATTATAAATGAAACTGACAATTAAAATTGAGTTTAAAAAAAAATTCCACTTCTCTTTACACAATAAAATTTATTTTTTTAAATCGTATAAGAACGCGTTCAACTTAAGAATTGAAAATATACACATATATGTATATATTAAATACAAATATAACATATGCTATTAGAGACACTGTAATTATGTTAGAAACGTATATTTATATATTAATATTCATATTTATGGATGCATTTGAATATTATGACAATGAAGACATTTATAACACGAATAACATTTAAAAATTAATTGGCCATTATGTAACAATTCTATCCTAGACATTTTAAAGATCTCTTAAATCCCGATTTTGGACATACGTGTTGTTTGAAATGCTATGTATTTGCATGAAAGTTAATTCGTTAATAATTGTTCATCGGTTTAAGTATTTAAAAATAAATCATTTGAATAACGCCGCAACAAAATAATCATCAATTCATTGTAGCATTGTTATAAACGCAAACGCGTTCATTAGCGTGGATGGTTAAGAGATATCACTAAACGCCTCTTAGACGGTGTCAACAAGAGTCATGGTGAAAGAGAACGTCATTCCAGCCACCGTTGGCGATATTGTCGTTTTTTAGGCGAAAATAACAGAATAAATGACGCGCAAATATTTTTTTGTGATATTACAAATTCACTTCCATTTTGCTTTCAGGCGCTAATCTTTTGTGGAACAATATGTTAGAACCGGTCGGAAATAAGACGGAAAAGGGATTGTCCAGAATATTGGAGAAAGTACTCTGTCCGACGGAGAACGCGCCCTACATCTTCACGAACGTTAACTCGCGATTTTTTCAAATGACCGGTAGGCAAGATGGAATCATGCCTAGATAACATAAGGATCCAATGATTGATCCTAATTTGTAAGATAAATTATTACAAAGAATTAATATATACAACAAACACAATGAATTATTCAAAAAATAATGCGTTTATTATCTAGGATAATTCGCGTAAATCAAGTAAAAATATATTTTTAAAAATAATAAATATATAAATATATAATAACAATATAGTTTTAAATGTAAATTAAGAAATTCTACATGTTTTGTACATGTTTGTATAATTGATATTTGAATAATTGACATTCTATTGTACTATTATAAATAATGATTGAATTATTTTCTTCGCCTATTTTTCAGAAAAATGTAATTGCAGGATTTGATGACATTTGCATTTCGAGAGATATTTATAATCAAATATAATTTGATGTACAAAAAATTAATTAATCAAGTATTTAAAAAAAATAAATTAGATCCGAAAAAACTTTAATAAAGAATTTTAATTATTCCAAACAAATCTATAAAAAAATGTTGTGTACTTTTATATTATATTTTTTGTACATGGCGTTTAAATGCATTGAAAAAGATTTTCATAAATATATGAGCTGGAAAATGATGCAAAATTCATTCTCCGAAAAATCTTTCTTAATCGTACAGATAATTTTCGTTATTTTTTTTTTTTGTGAAAAGCATATTTGTGGACGGAATATCTCCTAGGATGAGTCCGAAGTCCACTTGATCTAGACTTTGAACAGAATGTCTGTAACAGGATTTAAAATCTAGCATATATCTCGCGAAATATCCAGTCAATAATAAAATACAAGTGAAATTTCGAGCTGTATGGAGATGTGCACCTTAGGAAGTATTCAATTTGCATACACACCCAGAAAATTTTCTTGTATCCATCTGAACATTCCTGCCTGTGACAAAAATGTCAGTAATATCACTGTCACTAAAACTAGGCAAACGATAAATTTAAAATCTAAGTATCGTTTCATACTTAGCTGTCAAATATCTTCGCAATTAAAAAATTAAAGGAATTTCTTGAAAAAGATAATTAATATTTCATATTTTTCTCAATTCTAAAAAAAAAAATTATTTAACTTTTGTTTGGCACGCATTTTTATTTTGTGATTGACGAATCATCTACATCAAAATCCGACGAATTCTCAATTAAATTAGTTAAAGCAATCGATTTATTTTTTCGAGAATTAATTATGGCGTTTTAACTTTTTACTTTTAACTAATATTTTCAGTTGCCTATATAATTTTTATGTTTTTTTTTTTATGTTTAGCCATTTTTGCTATTTCGCGAAAGTTGTCTATTTTCTCAACCCTTCGAAGGGCCGTGAAAAAAAAAAAGAGGAAATTGGATTATTCAACCGCTCTGTGAAAATTTTTGAGTATTGAGAATTCGTCAAATTTTCGAAGCTTTTACTTATGTTTCTTTATTCCATATCAAATGTCGACTCCGCAATATCGAGATAATAAAGTTTACGCCACCAGCCAATCAACACGTCCTTCAATCTGTTTGGATTGACCCTAATCGACTTGGAGCATTCGTATATGACCAAAACACAGTTATAAATTGCGCGTATTTCTTACGCACGCGGCAATCAAACTACAAACTTTTTCATATAACTTGGCAAATAGAAATTATAGAATCCTATAAGATTTCACTCCCGAAAGCTTCTTAAAAATATGGGACATCCAATATCGTTTACAAGCGACTTTAGAGCCTATTCACACGATACGATTTATTTATCGGTAATTTATTTACGCAGGATAGCAAACATATCGTGAATATGCCCATATAAAATATATTGACACTGCAGAACATAGTCTGGCAAAACCGATTCGGTGAACGGGCTCTTATCTATATAATGTAACACGCGGTTCGAGAAAGGAGAACGAGATAGGCTCTAGCCAAGTGTCGACCTCCGCACGATCTACGAAGAACTTGACCCTGGTTGTGAGATGTCGCCGATAACCGTTTAATATGCGATTTTGTTGCAAAATTGTTGGTCATTCACCTGTTCGTTTAAATCAGGTATTTCGCTGCTTGGTACAACTTTCGTCCACATTTTTCGATTAAAATCTCTCAATTAATTTATTATTACCTTTTGAATCATTAAGGGAGCATGTTTCCTGCATATATTTTCTTATTGCAAAACTTATATCCTTAATTTTGTTATGAATCTAGTCGATAATATTATATATTATTTCACAGACTAAATATTCGTTTACAACATGATTAGTTTTCTTACGAAATTGAAACGAAGATAACGATAAACTATAAACAAGAGCATGTAGAACGATAGAAAAAACATAGAAAAAGTAGAATCCGCTATATTACGTTATATAAGCTTTCGAGAGGTCTTAAAGTTCACGACATTATCACGCATAAAAGGAAATACAGAATAACAATTATTATTTTTATTCTGTAATAAGACAGCAACGTTCAATTTATTATCTAATTTCTTCGTATATGGGACAATTCTAAAATCATATTCTAAGATATGCAAAAGTGTGCATTCTTTAAAATAATTTTTTTTTAAATTGTTGAGATATAATATTTAAAAGATTTATTTTTAAATCATAGACATTTAAAATATTTTAATTACTGCTAATTTAAAAGTCAAAGACTTTTCAAAATAGATCTTTCGCTAAAAGAGATCAGTTGCAATTAGGTCAAGGAGTAAAATTTATGACCTATAGAATTTTTCGTATGATAATATCTTTAAAAAAATATATGTAAAACAATACATATAATCTCGAGAGTCGCGCTTGGACTTTTCATTGTAAAAATCACGTCACGTGTGTATATTAAAAGAATCGTTGCGAAAAACTATACTGGGAAGTGTTTGTGCCAGATTGCAACGTAAGTGGCGTGCATTGTGGCAAGACGTTAATATAAGTGGATGCAATCTCGGCCTCATCTTCGTGATCGTCCGGAAGAATTGCTCCTGCGGCGATCAGTGGAAGAAATCTCTTCTTGCGCGCGCAAGAAAAGCAAGAGAAACAGATTAATGGCAAGAAAGCATGTGATCGAGTCCTTTCTTTCCGTGATCTTCTTCGTTTGCATTTATAAACTTCATTGATCTTATCTCACTTGACACGAATGCATCGCTAAGAAATCTGCAATTTCATCGTAATAGATGTTCATTCGTTAAAACGATCAATGACTAGTTTTAACCGGATTTAGTAGGTCAATCATCCGACATTTCAGATGCTACTGTGTTCATATTTTCCGCGATATAATTTTGAGAACATTAGTTTATTCTCGATGTTGTGTGATACGTTGCTTACAGGCAATGCAAAAATAACTGGCATTATTTGCTCTTTAACGTGTGCTAAATCAAACAAAGCGAAAATCAAATAGAAAGCACCGTTATGTTCAAAGTTAAGCTCACCGTTACGCTTATCTTATTCTCTGGAAATGATGAAAAAGAAATGTAAATGAATGTAAAAAAGAATAAAATGAATGTAAAAAAGATCTTGCGAAACATTAAAATGCAGATGTCCAGAAAAGATATCAACGAATGTTTAATTGTAACATGCAATATTAAAAATTAAAAAGAATTATAGATACGGTCTGATTCTTAAATTCTGAATTTGTGCAAAAAAATCAGTTATAAAAATTCTCTCTAAATGTTTTTATATGTTTATAAATATTGTATATTTACAATTTGCATAAATAAAAATGTAAATTTCCCTGTAAATAAAAAAAAAACTCTAGGAGTAACATCATCAAGTTAGGAGATTTGCGTTTATGTAGATTTGTAAAATATAGTTGTGTAAATAGCTATAATGATCGTCGATGTCGAAAATTTACAGCTATTTTAAAATAATTTGGAATTATTGTATTTCATTAGATGCACATTCGATATTAGTACAGGAATCTTTACAATTCTATTCGGATCAAAAAGAATTATCAAAGTTTCTCAATAATATTTATCAGAAATTTTGTTCGAAATAATCAATCACGTTTTGATGATAGTGTGGCTGCTTCTAAAGCAGATTATTTTCTTGATTTCATTCATTTATAAATTTAAATAACAAAATTATTTAAAATACATTTTTTTGCTTTAATTTACATAATTTTTATTATTTAATCGTTATATGTCATATATTTATCATCTGTTTTTATACGTTTAACCAAATCGTAAGATGACTTTAAATTAGCATATAACAAAGTTAATGATGTCATTATTTTTTGGTCAATAATCATAATACATAATACATTTAAAGTTTTGGAAGGATTATTAGTAATTAATCGTTGCATGTTATATTCATTAATTTTAAATTGACTTTACTGTTGTTTTTTTTATTAAGGAATTCCGATTAAAACGAATACGAATGAATGCTTGCTTCATTGAACGGTATTTACTAAAGTTGTTTGTTAAAATCTATTCACTCTCATTTACTTGGTCTAGACTCTTCGACTTTATAGGAACATTACGTACAATACTGTATTATTTCCCGTTATGAGATAAAAAATCTTAGATTCGCGTGCGTATGCGTATTATTAGATGTTGCATGTCTTTGAGTTATTATGCTATATTTAAATACATTTATAAGTCCGGTATAAAAAAATTATAAAATCTGAATAATATAGAATCAGTATGATTAAATCTATTAAGGTAATCAATATTAATTAAAAAATAATAATTAATAATCATTGCGTTTGTCGACAACTTAGATTTTTTTTTTTAAACATGTAATGCTACATTGCTGATCGTTATATTTTCTATCTAAGTATTTATTAAGGTGTTTTATCGATAAGGAGAAAATTTAGCGAAAGCTTCTGAAATCTTTATGATAGACCTCGATTTTATTTAAATCGTGAATCACGAGCGAGAAAAGTTGACGATATAATATATGTGATCAATATATGCAATCTTTAAGAAGGAAGTCCGGAAGTAGGAATACTATACGATGAATACTGATTGACTTTAATTTATTTTTAGTCGCGTTGCGTTCGTACGTAAAATTACTCACTGCAAAATTTATGCGTCAAAGATCATGAATAATTTACCTTGACTATAAGCAATATCATGTCGTCTAAAAATATCTACAACTAGGTTTACATGAAGGTTTAATTTCGGTTAACTATAACTTTTTATCGATATAGATTAAATCGATCAGATTAAATTATTCTTCTTTATGAGAACAGATATATGTATAGTATCACAAATAATGTAATTCAATTAATATCTATAATTAATTAAATTAATATCAATAATAGCTATATATATGTTATATATGTTACAATTTTTACAGATCCATCATCCCAGATTAAAATAAAGAATAATTCTACTCACCGACACACGCTGCGCAACAGCAAAGTTATATGATGATCTGTAAAATACAAATATAAAATCCAAATTAGCAGCATTCAAAATAATCAATATCTCAAAGAATAATTCCTGCATTTATTAATTTTTTTAAATAGAGATATTTAATAAAATACTTATTAAAAAATTTTGTATAATAAATAATAAATAATACAATACCTACTCTGTGGTTGCTCCGTCGTTGTCCGATGTCTTCCAGGCCACCTGCTCCTCCTTTCAGATTCCTTCGTTCTTTCCTCATGACATTCACTCGCGAAGATACTGATCACGCGACGCACATTTTTAGATTCTGAAAGAAGAATAATACGAAAGAAATAAGATCGCGCGCAAAGCTACGCTTTATTACACATAGAGCAAAATATTAAAATTGATCGTGAAACTTAAATAAATTAATAATCGCGCGCGTAGAAAATTCTTGCATTCCGACAAATTGCACCTGCTGGCTCGAGATCCATGATAGCGCGACGATAGCGCGACGATAGCACGACGTTCTTGCGTAAACACGGTGCACTGTAATCTATAATATTAAATGAGTATGTCAACTGTCACGAAACATTTTTGAAAAATATCACGTATCCGAATATTACACTCTTCGCGTTTCAAGAATTATTAATGCATGATTGATACTATTACGAAACTTTCCGATATAGAATTGCTCGATCTGTCCGTTTGCTTATTACTTACGTTCTCTGTCAGAAATGATAAGCTAATTATATTTTTCCACCGAGATATTAAATTAAAAGAAATTCAAGCGCAATATGAAATATATTCAAATTCAGAAATCGTCGAAGAGATCATTATTGTTCGCGAATATCTCGAAATAAAAATTTATAACTTCTTTCTCCTACGCCACTCTCCGATTTCTATATAGATCGAATAAATCATATAAGCATTCGTTTCAATAAATCGATTCGCTTACGAGTTGTTAATCGCGGGTCTCAATTAATTGCTGACTGATCAATAGTTCTAATAATCGTACTTGGGGTTTTTTTAAACATTTGTCTTGATCTCGGGATTCAATTAAATATGTAAATCGATAATCAATAATTCTATTAATCGTAGGGAACGATCTTGAGATTGTTCTTTATTAACATCTCTTTTAACACTCATCGCGATCGCGTTCCATAAAATAATAAACGATGAAATATGAAGCGACACGCGTGATCACCCGACTCGAGATCTAAGGTACGAATGATAGCGCAATGATCTCGAAACACGACACGCCATACTCGTAAACAACAAACGCCGAGCATGCCGCTATGAAATAGTTTTGAAATATTTGAATATTACAATTGAATATTGCGTTTCAATATTAGCGATAGATATATTAATATCACAAAGCTTTCCGATATTTGAATTACTCAAATTGTATTACGTTCTCTATGTTTATAAAGGATTAAGTTCGGTACTTCCGTTTGCCTGAAAGGCAAACGAATTTAATATTATCAATTAAATTAATTGTGATATAAATTCCGAGAATTCGCCGCGTACCTAATCATGCACGAACAATTTTGCCATGTTTAATTGTGTTATGAAGTGACGAATAACAAGTTTAGCAACAATTAATTTTTTCACGACAAAATTAACGATAAATTTACTCGTTGTATAAAACGAAAGATAATTGCATACAACTTGTACAAAATTTAATTTCAAAGTCAATCTCGCAGAATTAGCAGAATAAGCTTATTTTAGATAAGATGTTTGAAAATATTTTCGATTCGATGTTTGGAAATATAAATATGAATAATTCTCAAGACAATTTGAAGAAAGAAATGCTCAGGTTAACTTGGGTCATACCGAATTATCATGTAAGAGGTAAATAAGATGAGAATGAGAACATTTAGTAGTAAAACGTTTTCCTTGGAAACTGATGGTAATAATAATAATTATTTATTTCTTCTTCTATAAATAATCTATCTTATAATTTTTTAAATATATTTTTAAATATATACATATATATAATTTTTAAATATATATTGAATAAATTCAGAAATATAATTAACTATTTCTCACGGAAATCGAACAAAAATTAATGCATTACAAAAATATTTTTAATTCTCTTCTCATTAATAATTTTGTCAAAATATTTCTAAATTGATTAAATTGTATGGACAAAATAATCACTCCATTCTTTTACAAAATCCATACTTTACAAAAATTAGAAAATAGTGAATTAATTAAAATAATAACGTTAATAAAATAATAAAGTAATGTTAGGTAAGAATTAATTTAATGAAGATTCTTGCACGATAATTAACTGAACATCTTTAATAGCACAATAATCGTCTTGATAATCTTTTTTTATCTGTCTAAAGATAAAAACACACACATGGACGTTCATCAGGCTGTTATATGTAAATATACCGAAATTCATCATACCATGAATTACCGTTTTAAATAATATATTATTGTCGCATCACACTGGATTTATAATCACATTCGCAATCCAAACAAATATGCAAACTGCATCATTATTCATATTGTCCTTCAAGTTCAATGGTATTACCGATAAATCAATCGCTCTTTTCCTCCTTTTACCCTAGTCTTATTGCATTTCTTTCGATCAGAAGACAGACTGGAATATTTTTCACGCAGCATGAGATGAGCTTATGTAATACCTATGATTGTTGTAAGACATCAGACTTTGAACTCGTGAATCGCGACGCAACCACTTCCGATCGAGGTGATCAAGTTGATATACAAGATTAAATATACACCAATATCTTTATCTCTGATCATACTGATTGTAAGATCAAATTGATTGTAAGATTGTGATAAATATAGGGAATACAAAATATTGTAAAAAGAATGCTAAAAATAATAATAGGTACAATTAAAAGAAATAATAATACAAATAATAAAGAGATTAAAATAATCAAATCCTTGTAGCTGCATTTTAATAAATGCAAAAATACTTCATTAATTAAATTAGAAATTGAAAAAATGTAAAATGTAGCGAAAAGATACAGTCAACGATCACGAAATAATATATTTTATCGGAATGTTTATTTCCCGTTTGAATTTCGCACCTCGACGAAACCGTATCACATTTGTGACTCGTGATAAATAATAACTAATAAATTTATACATAAATTTTCACGAAATTTATACATAAATTCTCATGCATGTTTATATTTAAGACCATCAAAATAATCCAATGATGTTGCGTATTACGCTGTCACGATATTTATAGAACGAAAAAAAACTGGAACGAAAAAAAACTTGTGCGATAGATGCGAAATATTTATATAAAAACTAAAACCGGAAAAATTGTAAAACAGGCACGAGATATTTATCTGAAAACTGTGACGAGAAACCTACGTCAATATATACTTAGAACGAAATTTTATGAGACTTAATTCTTGGCATAAATCAGTTAGAGAACATCTATATTCCAGTTTGTCCGATTAAATTGAACGCATGTACTGTTAATTATACATAATAAGGCTGTCAGGCATATGTACACAGATGCAAATAAGAAAACAAACTTAAGAAAGAAAGATCCAGTTGTTTCTAATCGTCAATATATTGTAATTTGATGCAAATAAAATGTCAAATAAATATAATTATAATCGAAAAGCCGCAAATTTAAAATCTGTTGAATTTATATGTAACATTATCCATTACGATTAGAGAATTTTTGTTCTTAATTCGCTTTGAATTTTTTTATTTTTATTAATAAATTAGTAAACAATAAAACATTTTATTTAAATTTATATAATACTGCAGTAAAAATGCTAATAAGAATCTTTTTTAATGATCTTTTTCAATGAAGATATTCTTAACATGGAAATATCTCATTTTGTAATAATAATAATGATAAGAATAAAAATAATAAAATTTGAATAATATTAATATCGGATTCCGATTATAAATTGCTACTGCGATTAAAGATAAATGGATATTTTAACATCTTTCAATAATTACATGTCCTCGATTATAGAATCAGATAACAATTGAACTGTACATACAATGATAACAATCTCTACTTGCGTCTAAATGTGCTGTAACACTTTCTTTTAAGTCGAGATATGTACGAGATATTATAGCAAACTGCTAATTAATCACAATTATTTAACGAAGCAATAAGAACGTGAAAAAATTTAACGACGATTTTTAAATCGCCACGTCGAGTCGGAGACGAGAGGGATAAGGACATGCGGGATGCAAATTATATTCAAACCAAGATATTTTACAAAATATTTAGCATTTATTCGAGCTATTACAATACAAAACGATCAAAATAAATTATGTAAAAACATGTTGATGTGTGATATTATGAATGTCAATCCCATGACAGTCGACAGCTAATACTGGCATTGACTAGTGGCCTAAGATTAACAGTTATTGCTTGGCGAGAGGATATATTGTTTTCGCTTATCCTTCAGAACCGTGGACATTTCGACAAATCTTAGAACTCTTACTAATTATGGCACTGCGGAAGAACATGATAATGAATTCATTATGGACTGTGTAGTAGCTGGCGTGAAATGATAAAAGAATTCGCTCGTCGGGTCTGACGAAGGGAAAGCCATTCCTGTCGTTTCTTTTAACAATAAAAAAAATGTGTTTCTTTAATGATTCACAGAAACACCTCTCTCCAAGATCGATCGTATAACGATTAACAGCCGTCTTCGAATTCCTGTGGTTTCCTCGGGAAATTCCGGTGACCTTCGAATTCCTCGAGCTTCTCTCCGATTCTTCCAATGATGCGACTTTTATGTCGTTTCGTAGTTAATTATTACTCTTCTGACTTCTTGAATGGCCGCGTTGCTGGCGCGAGTCGAGAAGTAAATCGTCGCCGGAAGCTAGTTCCACGAACGAAATTCAGTTCGTAAACGAAATCAGACTCTGTTGCTTCTTCTTTCAATCTTTCGCTCATCGGAAGGACTTTAGCCGCTGGCAATCTGCACGACAGGAAAATGCAACGCGGTCGTGCATAATTTAAGTTAAACATTGTAACTTGAATATCGATGGCACGGAAGATCACCGATTGTACAAGAACACTGCAAAAATCCTCCTCGCAGCCGTGAAGAGATTACTTTCTGCCCCACGGGAGATTACCTCGATGGCTGTGCGTCAACGTATAGTATCGTCCGAAAGATCCATGATTACCCTTCGAGCTGTCGTTGCTGCTGGAGCTACAGACGCTCTCGGATCTCCGGATGGGCTTCTTCGTGGGATCCAGCAGGCGATCCAGCATCTGGCGGATCGTGCTGTGTTTGCGGTTGAACGGATTGGTGTACATGGTTGAGCTTCCTCTCCTGAGTTCCTGAATTTGGCTTCTCAAATTCGTTACTCCTTTTTCTCACGCTCGAAACGACTCGCTCGAATTGCAGATAGTGAATCCAGCAATCGTCGTCTGTTAGCACTTGGCACAATCGGCACACTTTTCACGTGACGAATCGCACCGAGATTATCGCGTGACCAGAGATTAACAGTCGTGCTGACTGAAACTTGAACTCAGAGCTCAAACGAATCAACTGTTCGCACGCTCTGCGAATGAATGCTAGGCTATCGGCCAGTCAGCTTTATATAGCTCTGCCTACTCGGTGGCCTTCGGACGAGCTCGACTGACCGACGTCAACTCTTGGAGTTTATGCGAGTCGTTCAAATGTGCAGGTATTCGTGCCGGCAATCCCGCTGCAGTGCGTGCGTGAGCGTGTGACGACATATATGCATAATGGGATAGTCCACGTTTTGCGGTAAAAAAAAATCACGGGACTTCCCTAATGAAAGAAGGCAACGCACTCGACTGATGCGTACAAAATTACGGTCATAATTTCATATCGCGCTAACAATATTCGTCGGCATCTTGTTTAAGAAAAAAAAATCATCACGTAAAAAAGAAACTATAATCGTGACTTCTTGAAATTTGAGATTTATGATTTTGATCTAATTTTTTTTAACAAATCAGATTAGTTTAAAAAATGGATAAATTATTCACACAAAAAAGTGCATAATTGTTTTCTCCTGATCATTTTCAGGCAATGTCTTCAGCACAAAATGATTTGTGATCTCGAGAAAAAATTGGATATCGAGTCACAATAATAACAATGGATATTAATAATAGATCCAATAAATGGTGATTTATTCAACCGAATGAGAATAAGAATATTGCTCTTCTTTGATTTTTCTGAAAAATAAAATTTTATACCCTCATGCAATAGTGAAAACCGATAACTATTAATCGATCTAAGATTATTTACATATAAAAACGCAAAGTTTCTAATTTCTAATTTCTGTTTTATGGACATCTGATTAAATATCGACGGAAAAATTCGCATTTTCATTCAGCCAAGTTATTTGATTACATCAACGACTTATTTGCTTTATTTGTGCATATTCTTACGTGCATTCATGTGTAAATGATATCGAAGTGCTAAAAAAATGTAAAAAAAAAGCGAAAACATTGCTTTAAAGAAAAAAGTAAGTTTTTATTGTATTTCATATGAATATTGCTAATAAAAAAAAGTTGCGGTTGCTTTTAAACATTTTGTTGGATCAAATAAAAATTTCAGAAACTCGCAGCTTCCTCGAAACAAGCTTTTGCTTATGTTTCCTTCACTTATGCTTCTATTTTAACTATTGCTGTAATTAAATAATAATGTCTTGTAATAATTAAATAATTAAATTAAATTAAGTCGAACATAAAAAAATTAATACAGTATCCCATTTCAGTCTATTTTTGTTCTAATTGCATATACAGTACGTGCATTCTTGTATAAGTTTGCCTTCGATATTTTGACACTCACTATATGAAAAAAAGAAAAATCTATACAAAATAATCCTACGTCATTTAGCCTATTTTTAACCCTTAATCCCCGATCATAGATCGTTTTCGTCCAGGCCAAAATTATTTTCTGAAATTTCTAGAAGACCTGAGCAGGTAGCGATCCCTATTGGGTATGTAAAAAAAGTGGTAGGGCTAACCTGGCACAAGGCTGACATGCTGCATGAGTATCGCTCCGAATGCCAGAGGATTAAAATCTGCTGCGGACGTTTTCGACTCAAGACGAAAACAATGATCGGGGATTGCGGGTTAATCAATAAAATTAAGAAGATTCAAAAGAAATCAAAAAGACATGAAATAAAATGCAGAAATCTGTGCTTCAAATGTTCGTAGACTCAATCGCTCGAACGAGTCTTTAAAGCGAATTATAGTACACGCGATTGTGCATCTTCGGCGCAGTGATTGCGAAAGCCGATGATTCGACGGAATATTTCTAGATATTGCTAAATAAAAATTTTAACAAGACATTGCTAAATCTCATTAGCAAAGCCATATATAAACAATTTAACAATTCGACTTATAACGTCGAATGCGATAATAAAAAATGATTCGCGAAGTTTCTAGAAATGATCGGAAGATCCGCATTAATCTCATCGGAAGATTTTCAAGGTCAAAGACAGCTTCCCTCCTTGATCGACTAAAAAGGAAAGGATACGACTGCTTGCTGCGTAGAAATAATACCAGCGCAAAAATTCCACCGGACTCTTTACCAAGAGATAGTCGCGCGCTACGTTTATGATGTATAATTAGTGTGATTAAATTTTCATGAATTAGCATAGCAACATCATCAATGAATATCGCGAGCAGCTAACCATAATTTTGTTGATTCTATCATCCGAATACGACTACACACAAATGCGTAACGCGTTTATTTGTTTATATATTTACTTGCGATGTAACAGAAGATTACAAGCTTCTTGATAGCTTCCAAAGAAAATTAATGCAATTAGAATTTTAACGAGTATTAAAAACGATTAATTACACATGATCGTTTCATCGATTTGCGTCATACGTCTCTCTTGCGAGAAATTCTTATTAAGCAGAAAAAAACTTAGGAAAATAATCAACTCTCAAGGCACAAAGATTACATGTCGCTCGTTTCTGAAGTCATGCACAGCTCGAAACTTCGAAGGTTCGAGATTTAGTAGATAGATTCCGTTTCACAAATCCATAGATTTACGCAAAATCGCAAGAATTTCGCGAGAGTTACATTTCGCGATCTGTTGCGCATGCTCTTCATACGATTTCATACGATTCGTTTTTAAATATTATCGCTAATAATATCAATCCCTGTGATGTTATCTATGTATATAATTGCGCAACACAACATCGCGTGAGGCGTGACGAATCGTATGATTAATAATGGATCCATCCAGACGCGAATCAGATGTTTGTTCATAGGACACTGTGTTCAGACGCAAAAGAATCGTACGATCTCGAAGCTTCGAGTTAACACTTGAGTGTTTACCATCTATAATTGCGTTTCATTGCATAGCGAGAGATGTATTCTCGCGCAGATCTTTTTTCAAGAAATCACACACAGTCATATCGCTATATATTGGCACTGTCGGGCTGACTTGCTAAAATTAGTTCTGAGTACGCATAATTAAATGTTTTATGAATCTTCATGCATCTGAATCTGTCGATCTTCATATTACTTCGTAGGCTAGTGTGAAAACAGAAACTGCATAGACGAATTATTTTATTTCTTCGATATTTGATGCAAAGTCGCGCGAGCGAATTCGTAAAAGCGAAACTTTTAATCTTAAAAATGCAAATATCCCGAGAATGTGCCGGCAAAGATACCGAAACTCGATATTTTTCATGTGTCCATGTGTCACGTGTAAAAATACATGGCTGAGCTAATATGCATATCATGCTATTAAAGTAAAAGAAAAAAACTCATAATTTCATGAATCGTAAGGCCACGCCTAAATTCGATTTTAGCTGTTATAAATTGCTGTTATATTTCAGCTTCATTATTGGTCGAATCACGCCATGGACGTTAAAAACATGCTTACGATGACATGACACGCGAGTAAAGACAGAATACCGCATAGCTATAGAATTTATCGCTTGAACTCTAGTCCGGTGATTAGCGTCGGAAACCGGCATTTCAAGAAGGAGCGAGGCGGCATTGAAAATGTCGTAATCTATATGCTGAAAATGCAAGCGGTCCAAGTCCATTATCGAGAAATGCTGCGAGTAGTAGATTCAAACCATATCGGGTCTAAGATCATGAGTTATCATTTATAAAACTGAAGAAAACTGTGCGTGTACAATTAAACAATTAAATTGCCTATTTAGATAATTTAAGTAATCGCAATTGCAGTTTTAGCTGTATATACGTGTTCCCTTTTTCAGCGCAAAATGCATTGATGCATATTTATCTAATTTTCTTTGAGCAATTTTCTATTCAGACGCATCTTTTTCTAGAATCTGAAAACCTAGAAGTGGAAACGATAATGAAATCGAAGAAGCGATAGGTTACAATAAATTTTCGATATGCGTACTGCACGAAACGTTTTCTCTAAGGAGAAAACAGGAAGTAATTGTTTTTTATTACTGAAATCAATATTGAATACTAATGTACTTTTAATGAGTTAGCCTCGACGATATGCGATTATCTTGGATTATCTTTATACTTGTCTCATCTATTTAAAATCGCTGTGAGCGATTGCAGTTTTATTTCGCTGACCCCATTATTCGCGATGCAATCACCATTAATAAAGTGCTATCGTTAGATAAAAATCAGATATCTTTTTTCAAATGTGAGATCACTATAATTTTAATGACATCGAACTATTTTAATGAAAACCGAGAAAAGTATCATATTTGCCTTTTTTTAATCATTATTCAAACATGTACTACTTTAGTTATTCTAGTAGCGCTTTTGTTTTAATGTAAATCTTATCTTAATTTTAACGAACTATAAAAGAAATAAATTTACACAAAATAAAAAAAAATCTTTTAAAAGAAAAAATTATATTTGCATTGATTTTCACGTCTGAATTAATATTAATTTCTTCTTCTAATGTGACAGAGTTTGAATACTGAGGCGGTTTAAACAATTGAAATATTTATGATAATAAAAAATCATAAATATTTCATATTCGTGAAATGGATTTAAAAAATGACAGTTTTAGATGTCTAGTTGTCGGTGCATGTTTGCTTGACTTGTACATTCTGTTCTTAAGAATAAAAATTTCATATCCTTGCATATATATTTTTTATTTTATGAAGCTCGTAAACGATTTCAATTCACAAAAACGATGATAAAAACTATATCTTTTATCCTTTCCATTCTAAGAAACGCCGATTACAGCAGACGAAAAGCAGCTTTGCGAATCGCTAAAAGGTCAATCGACGCATTAAATACCTATTGACCCTCGTAAGCTCGTTTATTGGTTTAATAGGCATAGACAAGAATAAACGCGTGTCTTTGCGCTCGAAGACTTTGAGAGACTGATAAAGAAATATTTCACAAGTCATTTTTTTTTTCAATAAAAAAAAAAACAGACTTATCAATCCGTCCATTGATAAAAACGACATGTGCGATGATTAAATAAATAAATTAAAATAAATTAAATAATTAAATAAAGATGCAATTTCACATTAAATAAAATTTTGGGGTGTTTTTCACGTTAAGGTATTTCTCGATCGTTTAATTTCTCTCTTTTCTTATCTTTTCGTTGATGGCGCTAACGATGTGTGTAATTACGAATAACAACCGGATTAATTAAGCGGAATTTTTTCAGCGATATTCAAAGGGGGCGTGAAACGTTTTAATTGAATTGGATAAGGCAAACCGATCTCTTGCGCAAAAAAAACGTGTATCTCCTTCACAGATACATAATTTATACTTGAAACCGATTGCTTTGTGGCTTTGAAACGCACTTGAGACATAATACGTTTAACATTAGAAAAGAAATTTGCACTTTGTTCGATTAAATATTCTCGCCTTGGAATAGATGAGATTTCTAAATATAGTAATAATTATGAATATTTTTTAATTATGTAATACTTTTTTATTAGTATTTTTTAAAATATATAACAACGCAATTATAAAACGATACATTATTATTTTAATATTACTATGTAATTTAATTCTTTTTAATAAAATTAATTAATCCGAAGTATTTCAATTTTTTTTCCTCTCTAAATACGAAACCGCAGAAATAGTATGTAAAAATTAGAAAGCTTTGTAAATTCCTGCAGTAAATCCACACATTCCCGTAAATTCCTGTGAATCCCCGTGAAAGAATCCCTGTCCTTGTCGCGAAACATTACATTCTACTTAAAAAAAAAAAAAAGAAAACGCGATTTACGGAGACGTCTCGCAAGGGAGAAAATCCGGTTTCGATTTGACAAATATTAAGATATGCAAAATTACTACTAATAAATAAAAAAATAGTTCTTAGAATTAGTTTACCGATTCTCAGCACATGTTAAGCTAAGAAAAAAAACGAAGAAAAAGAGTCAATTGCGGCAGTATAGAAATTAGACAACGATTTTGAACTTCGCAATTCTTACAGAATGAGAAAGAGATTAGTGCAATTTCTTTGTGATCAAAATAATAAATATTCTTTTCTATTTCTCGAATACATTTCTGCTTTTCTATTTCCCGAAAAACAGAAGAAAGTGACTATTGGCGTCTATATCGCTGTAATCACGAAAATGAGTTTTATAAGAGATGAAACAAATGCCTCGTGAGAAAGAAGTGTCGTCAGAAAATAAAACCTGCCACGTATTTTCTGTTTTTCAAAGTGTGCTATTGATACATTGTAAATTGAATGCTGAATAAGTTTGTTTTGTTTGCACGCATCGGCGTGCATTAATTTACTTCTTGTGCGATGCGCGCAATTTATGATTAATTAACCCGTTGCGTCGTTTAAACATACTCGTGACGTCTAGACTGTCTAATTGTAGATGATATGCTAATATTTTTAATCGATCAAAATGATATGATTAAAGTCTAGAAATTAGGAGCGCATTTAAAATTAGACGAGATCAACATCCACGTGCGTCAAATATCAATTGATTTCTTGTCGATGGATTCTGCAGGATATTAATCTCGCGCATCTCATAAATCGCCAACATTTTCATTTTTACTCTTAGAGCGCCTTTTTTATAATTTCTTTAAATTTCCTTTAAATATAAAATATATTTGTAAAAACATATTACATAAAATTTTTGCATAAAATAAAAATTTTTTTGAACCAGAATCTGCACGAAATTAAATTGGGAATGAGATTTGATATATCTAATGTATATTTATGAAGGTAAATCAGCGAGAAATCCACTTTCAGTCACTTAAAAAAGAAAGCCGATTGAAAATCTTTTTTCTTGTTTTGAAATTCTTAATGTGAGAATTTGAGTGTTTTGTATTATTCACAAGCTAAAAGTTATTCTTTATTCTTAATTTCTTGAATATTATCTATTTTTTTCTAACCATTCTTCAAAAATGCAAATAATGTTCTACACTCGGTATCTGTCCACCGATTGACACGTGTAGCTCTAGAAAATCATTATATCGAAATTCAAGATCAATTGTGATATGGACGCACGCCAGACAGTTTCCTGACACCTACCAGGGTGTTTGTGCTGAGAGAGAGAAAAGATATTCCAGGTCAAACACGTGCGTCAGCAATCATAAAAAACGTGTGTAGATATACGCCTAGTTTACGCTCGTGCGAATCTCGAAGTTGTAAAATGTAATTCTGCTCCGCTAAAATTTTCCTTAACAAGAAATGTAAATAACATATCTTCGATGCATTTATAACGTTAACAAAAAAATTATATTTTTCCTCGTATCGCGCAAATAATTGGAATGCTGCGTACGATTGCTTACGCGCGTAAAAGAAAAAAATGGGTTAAATGAAATGACGTCGGAATAAGAAATAGTTGCTGATTGAATAATAATTACAGAGATGATAATTACAGAGTATAAAAAAAAATCTGTTTTTGTTGAAGCCATTAATATACGGGAAATATTTGTTCAATATATGAGAAAACGTAGTGAGATTGCGATCTAGAAATACAATTCATATTGCGATTGAAACGTCCGATAAAACATTGTTAGCAATGTAATATATGACCGACAATTAAACGTAATTTCAACATTCGCATTAAAATCGATTGGCAGAATACTAATGTCGCTAAGCAAAAATCATGTAAAAAGACATATTTAGCTAATCGTGATTATTTGTGTCACATTAAAAAAAAATTAGTTATCAAGTTACTGTCGAGGCATTAAGTGACAATGCGTAACAATGTTCTTCCGTAATAAAAAATCGAATCAAATCTTGTACACAAAACACACAAACACATACAGATATATCTGCAATTTTACAAAATGTCCTTCGAATAAATGTTTTTCTTCAAAGTGAAAATACAAATTATTAATAAATATTTTCCCGTTATTGTCTCAAAAAGAATAATATTATACTTCAAAGTTTTTTGAATTTCACTCCCGATTTCATCAACCTCAAACATTGATGACATAAATTTGGGAAATGTATAGCGAAATGTTTGGCGAGAATTTTAAAGTTCTTGCAAAATTTCGAAAACACGATATATTTGACATTTCTTATCAGTTACTTATACTTCCTATATTCTAGTATTCAGAATATATATAATTTATTTCTTCCATTTCCAATGCTTTTTAATAGACATTTCTATTATCCTTTTCCTGTCGTCAACTATCGGATAGTAACAAAAAACATGACTTGTGTTTGTTCAATTCTCGAACAAGACGGCGAAAGACAAAAGACAGGAAAGTTTGGAAAGATAACATAGGATGCTTCCCATTTAGTGACACAAGTCGACACAAGTATCGTTCTATTTTTGTTACTCCATTGAATGCCAAGAAAAATGACACTTGTGTCGACTGTGTCACTAAAAAAAAAGCATCCATAATCAATTCGTAATTTTGCATTTAATGTATCTACAAACGCATTACGGATTGAAATATATTTAACTAATCAACATATAATTATAATAGCATGAAAAATTTTTTATATGTTATATATAATAACGACAATCCCCTTATCAATCTCTTTTGCGACAATAAGTGAGATTAAAATAATTTTAGATTCTGTAATCCGCAAACGAGGAACTTAATAATATTGTTGAACCAAATGTCGCGATGGGGTCACAAGTGCAAGTGCACCGCAAGTACTTGTAACCTTCAATCTAATTTATTGTTGCGACGATCGGACTCGCCTATCATAAATCGCTCGTACGAACGTCATTCTTACTTTTATCGAAGGTATAGACATAACACGACATTTTTCATGATTCCGCGATACGTCCAGCAATAATTTTCTTCTTTTTTGTTGATATTATCCCGATCATGCGCAACATGCTTGCTATTATCATGCCCGCGTGTTAATAAAATGTAACTTTTATTATGACGCAATTTTATTTGTCTCTTCACAATTTTATTATTTAATTTCAAAACAAAATTCTATTAAAGTCATTATCTCATATCGAATAATTCTATACTTACTCGAAGAGTCAACAAGTCGTATTTTTTAATATTAACTAACTATTGAAAAGTATAATAACGTATAAAGAATAATAATAATAATAATAATGTATACAGGTATGCGGAAACGTTCAGAAAAGAGGAGGAAAAAATTATATATTATTGGAAATAGATATTGCTAAGATACTGTTTACATTACATTAGACACTGTTAAGTCAAATTTCCCTCCCAAATAAAAATGTTAATCAAATCAAGATAATTACAATGATTTGTAAATCGTTTGTAAATTTTTTGCAAATTATCATTAAGATTCATTCATATCATTAATCGAGACGCAAAAAATTTCAGATGTTTAATTCAGATCAAATTGTCACACTATGAAAAATCAGCAAGAAGGCGAATATTTCAAATAGAAGCGAGAGTCGAAGATTCTCGACGCGTGCTGTCGTGAATAAATAATTTTATTGATAATACGCACAAGCGATCGCAATTACGTGACGAAAGAAGCGACGCGACACTTGTGACTTTTGGTGGGGAGTACAACAATAATTTTCTTCCGTCCAATTAACGATTTTTCTCCGTAGAAAGCGTTCGCGATAATAAAAATGCGACAATCGTAAAAATCTCTGTTGCGCGAGCGGAAAAACATCCGCATATCGGATATATCTTTTGTTAGACGTCGATTTAATGGCGCCATTGTAATCAGCGTACATGATAATAATAAGTTTCTTTGTTGGATAATTTTACTTAGTCGTCATTTGTTGCGATATGATAACGTTTAAAATATGCAAAAAGAAAACACGTGTAGAAAACACGTCTATTTTCCTTGAACTATTTTCATTTGCTCATATCGGTTTTTTACTTATTATAATGAATTTTTTAAATTCAAAAACAAATTATTTTTGTAACATAAGCCAAATTAATGTTCTTCTCTAGCAAAATAGTTGGCTATTTCCGTGGCCGCTTCCCGCATCGCAGTTACGAAATTTGACTTTTTCTCACAATATTTATTTTTTGTAATCCTGAATGTTATTTCGATTCAAATTCCGATTATAATTTATGACTTATAAAATAATATACCTATTAAAAATATATACCTGTATTACTTTAATATAAATAAAATTATTAATTTTACATTGTTTAATATATAGAAAAAAATTAGATTAAGAAATAATTATATCTCGGTAAAAAATGTTTTATACAAGAATATATATAAACATATATAAACATATATAATTATATATAAAATATGTTCATATATATTTACATATACTTTTTTGTTTTATAAAATTACTGTTTGGTACAAGAAAAATAATATAATAATGAGAACACAAAAAATAATTAAAAATACGACGAAAATAGAAAATCAATCTTGACTCACCGCATCGCCTCTAATCGGGATTGACAAACGCCGGAAGATTTCAGCCTCCGCTCCAACCATCACCCGCCATCTTGCGGATTTCGTCGACGCCAAACGGATATTCTCGGCGCGATCTCGTCACGATTTCGCCGCGATTTCCAAGATATTTCGCGACGCTGTTTTCTTGACGATAGCGAAATGTTCTTCCCTTCAATCGTTCTTTTACCTAGAAAAAGTCGAAGTTTTTCTTTTCCAATTACTCAAAGAACCGAACCCGAAGAACCTAAACTCTTCCCGCCAATTTGAGATAGTTTTTCGTTGATGAAAAATCGATATTAATAATGAACCGATGTTAACAATAATTAAACAATAATTATTCGCCGGCCTTACCGTGACATTCTTCTTCGATGAAAAAGCCAAATCGAGAAAACGGGACATAAGCTCGAAATTATCTCACCTCGAAGCGGGACGCGCGCCTTCTCGTCGCGAATCCTGAACGATCTGAAGTGCGCGCCGAGTGCGCGCGCGCGCGCGCGCGCTCGAGGTTGGCAGCATTGCGCGAGATTTGAATTCGGCGAGCGGTTTGAGGTCTGCTCTTTATAGCGGCGCTTCGCGGCACCTTCTGCACTTGAAAAGAAACCAGACGTAAGAAGGAACGTTGGAGAGAGAGAGAGGAGAGATAAAAGATGCTGAGAATCAGCTGTTGCTGTCCGAGCTGACCGAATCGACTGCCGCTTTTTTCGCCCGGCGAAGGATGGAGAAGAACTCGTTCGCGTCGTGCTCGAATTATTTCGACAGACTGCGGCGCAAGACGCGCGAGATCGACGAGGGCATCGAGAGACTCACCGAGACTTGGAAAACGCCGCATCTTCTTATCGGCGGCTACGCGGAGCGCACGGCCGAGACTAACGTCTGTCTGGAGGAGATGTGGGATTCCATCCGGGGTACCGACGTGAGTACCATCCTGGAGATCGCGTTAATTACGAAGCTCTGATAGCTTCTCTAAGCGAAATAAAAGCGAAGAATTACTCGGTTGTAATATTTATATTTTGTCTGAAAAAATGCTATTTAAACTTGTCATTCATCTAATTGTCACTTCGTTTGAGAGCTTTACAAACTGTCACATTTCTGTCATGTGTTGCATAGTGCATTATTGTATAAATAATCGTGCTATATCATCGTGAATAAAATAAAATATCTTTATAAGTGATGTATTTTATTATGAAAAAAGTGAGCATTTGACTATGTGGAGCATGCAATTAATCATGGTAGGATGCAGTAAAGAAATTTCAATCGGGATTGGAATCATCGTTGGACAAGACAGATCAGTTATTAAAGGAGTCACAAGCGATGTATGAAGATTTGAAAGAACAGGTCGACAATTTAGATACTGTTCTAGCAGAATATGGTTATCACTATGAAGAGAGTAACAGTGAACAAGAAAAGCATTCACGGTACTGCATCATTGCTTACGCCTTACAAATTGAATAAGTTTTAGATCCCGCAAAGAAATTGATTTATAATTGTACAGTGTGTTACTACAGAGATATGGTTGTTGTGATGTTTTTCTCTTTTTTTTAGAAACAATAGTCAAGATCAAGCAAATCATAATCAAGCGAATGACAACATTTTAAATACTGAAGAGATGCTCGACGAGATGGAAATCGAGTTCACGCCGCACTTGACATGGAAATGCAAGGCTAAATCCAGAGATTCGGACAGAGACAGTCACAATACTAACCAGAGGAATCCGATCATCAGGGGTATCGCGACACCTGTAATCAAAAGTCTTCAGTCAGTTCTACAGTCAGAGATTCTTAATCAAAGGAATCATTTATAAATGACATGCAAGAATCAAATTATTCGAATTAAATTACAAAAGCGAGAAGATAATCATGATTCCATATATATTTTTTCTGTTTTTTCTTAACAGGATAAATAAGAAAAAAATATGCCTGTACATTATAAGAGTATGATAAAAATATTTATAGAAAACAAATTCAATCCAATTAAATTAATTTATATTTAATTAAATTTTTATTTTAATTCTTAAAATATAAATACATGTTTATATGTGGTAGGAGAATCTATGATCTGAATTACTTTTCTAAGATACGCTATAATTTTACAGTTACAATATAACAAACATTAGATCTGAAAATGAAACTAGTTTTTAGGAATTCTTATACGTATTTTTGTAACAATGAACTTTGATTGAGAATGAACTTTAATTGAGAAGTTTTGTAATAAAGCATTGAAAAAAATGAAATTGATCTTTGCTGTGTAAACAATCACGGAAGTAATCTAACTTAACCCAACCGCTCTAGCCTAACCTTAAAAGTGCGAAAGTATCGTCGAAGAATTGTTAAGATTGATGCATTAACTTCTTGTTCGAATATAGATTGTTAGATTGTTGATTATCAATTCAAATTGGAGCAATAGATAACAGATTTTATAATGGGTGAGTTAAATATTATTAAAATGTTTCTAAATGTGTATATATTTGTTCTAAACATATGCATGTGTTTATAGGAAAGAATCAATTTTGTCAGCACAAAGATGTTTTTGAAAGAATGAATTATTTATATCAGGTACGAATAATTATAAAATTTTATCTTTCAATAAGTAATATTTACCTATCATGATAGTTTTTATTTGGTAAAATAACCTAGAGACACTATTGTCAGTCAAAATTTCATGCAGGCTAGTCATCTAATGGCGTTAAACAATCGAGTTATGGCTTCTTACTTTGGTAACAATATGTTGGGTTGTGCCAAGAAAGCAGTATTACGCATGTAAGTTTCTAGGTGATCCATCAATCTCTTTCTCTCTTCTTGAAAGAACAAATATTTATGAGAATTGTGTTAACGATTTGTTATCTTAGGGAACCAAATTTGAAAAGAACTGTATGTAAATGTTGTCAAAGTCCACTCATACCTGGGGAGACAGCCAGAGTTAGATTAGTGTCGAAGCCTATAAAGGGTATCAAATGGACGTGCTTAACTTGCATGAACGTTAAAAGATATCCTACGAAAAAAGGATACAAATTGTGGCTCGATCAGCCAGAATCAATGATTCAGACGTTAGATTTTACACCAAAATCAAAGAATAAAAACTTTCAGAAACCTGATTCTGAAAGCAATCTTGAAAAAGTAAAAGAGCAAACCGAAAGTCATCCTACAGATCCTACGAATTAATCTATTTTGAAAATGCCAAGCAAAATGCAAGCATAGAATCAATTTCAAGCGAATCCACATTACAAATTAGCTCAAGGTCTGGTGTACGAATATTTTTTATTAATGACTTACATAAAATATGTTACAATATTACAATAAATTTGTAATTAATAAAACAGATACTTTTGCTAACTGGAATATTCATAACCATCTAGTAATATCATGATACCGATAATAGTTTTACATTAAATGTTCTTAGAAATAACTCGATCGTAAATTACTGTTGTTATCGAGTAGTTGCGATACGTTTGTTTTTTACGGAAAATGGCATCCGCAGGGAATTCCCGAAGGTCACGATCTCTGTGTTCTCAGCTGAGGACGGTTTGTGGAGTCATTAAAGTGCAAAGTCGACATGTAGTTTTTCGAAGGCAAGATCATTTCGCCGCAATGACACTGGAATTCGCTGCGAGCGTCATTACTTCATCTAACTATGATATGACTATGTCCGCCCACCGCCAGCGACTCGTGCAAAATCATTACGAGTTAAATCATCGCACTCATACTTGGGCGCAATCAAATCACAGCTTAATCGGAAAGAAGAGAAAAATATCAGTCGTTTAAAACATACTATCTTAAATAAATACGCTAGAACGAAATTAATACTAACTTAGAAATTATATGCGCTATCTCTCTTGATCATAAACGTACCGTTGTGCGTACAGTAACAATGGCGCAATTATTTGTTCATCGAATACAACAACTGCATCGCTTAGATGCCAGAAATGTGGCAGTGATCGTTGTACAACGTCAACGTCCGCACACAAGATGCGTTCGCGTTTCGAACGCGTGTACGTACCTCGGAAACGTATAAATACTAAACTAATGAAAAAAGTACGGAATACGAAAACTGGGCTGGACGGAATCTACACATTCACTTATATACATATATCTGTCGTGCCAAGCTTCGGTCGTGTCGAGTTATCTCATAGTGTCTATTTTTATCTAGCTTATATTTTTCTCTCTTTCTTTTCTTTTGCTTTTTTTTTTTGATTCTTCTAAAAAGTAGCTCTAACGATAAAGTCAGACGGGACCCCAGGTTGGCAACGCACACATATATACATGCACACACCAGCTACAGGGATTAATTACTCCAGTAATATTGACTGTGTCGTTCGTCGTCACTCTTCATCATGAGTCCTTTCGCAAGCTCCCGCGGAAGAGTCTGAACTGAAAAATGGCAGAAGTCACGCAAGTGAGAGAGGGCGGATCTCGCGAATGTCGTGTCTTGTGTCGTGTCGTGTCGCTCTTCTCGTACACGCGTCTACTCGCAGGACAAACCCGACCAATATTTAACTCGGTTATTGTCAAAGAGGTGTGTGCATGCGAGTCGCCCGAAGTACGCTCCGAAGAGGCGCGTGCAATGAAAAAGAGCCGCGGACAAAGAGGTACAACGTACGGCGACGGAGCTTATTTAGAGATAGAAAGGGGAAGGAGAGGATAGGCTGAGCGTGCCCGTGTATCAGAGCTGATTTATATTAGCCCCGAAACGAACTGGGGCTGGCCATCGCGGTCGACCGTCAGTTGCGGCATCACATTTGGGGAAGGCTGGAATGTTGACCCTTGAAAACCCATTGCCGATTCGTATAACTGAAGCATAAAATAAAAAAAATTCGTATTTAGAAATTATGCTTCACAGCCCGGAGATCAATCGCTCTGACATTTTCTAAATATGATTAACGACAACAATCTTTTTACGTGTCGGTTCTTGAAGTAAAAAGACGTAAGATATGTGCTCTATTCCTAATTAGGGAGGTCGTGTAACTGACATTGTCGTAATTTTTAGAACACTATTACGGTTAAAACTATGATCTCAGAGAGATAATCACTAATCAGAGTCTATCAATGTAACGAGACCTCGCAGTCTATGCTCGTTAGCTTTACTCGGCTTACATTATGATTTCCTGGAAGCGTCGTGTAATCCGGCGTGGTCGGACGATGCCTGTTCGTAGGCAATGGATGCTGGATGGTTGCGTAAGTGTTATCTTGGGATGTATCACCCATGCCAACGCTTACGCCACTGCCGCGTCTCTCGCCGCCGAGACCGCCCTCGGGCTCACTGAACACTTGCATCGTTAATTCCTGCTCCTCATAAAGCTTCAGTTTTCTACAATTAAGAAAAATATTTCGTCATATATCACGTCATGCGTGCGCGAAAAATGAGACTTACTGCTCAATCCATAGAGGATTCTCCGTCGTGTTCAATTCGTCAATGATCTGTTTCTTAATTAGGCCGTCCTTCTTACGTATATCATTTGGCACAGTTATTACCCTGAAAAATTATTGACGTAGATGTATTGGATGTACGAGTAAGAAGATAGCTGGATCATTTGTATTCTTACCAATGGCGTAAACAGCAACAAACTACTGTAACAGTGACCGCACCTACGAGTAAAACAACTAAAAGAGCTATTAAAGCAGCGAGTGCAGGATCGAACGGTTCCTCTTGAACTCCAGCATATGCGGGCTGAAATGATCATAAATTATATGCAATGTTTTACAATTTTAATAATATCAGTTCTTGTACCACAAAAATTTTGTCTTACATAATTTATATAAAGTAATCATTTCTACAATCTTAAATCATGATGTCACGATACTCACCACGACATTCTCTATGGCAAATCCAGCGTAGTAGTGCTTTAAGAAATCGTATTTAGCATCAATAACTTTGAGCACATGAGGTATCGGTGCAATGGTTTGAGTTTTCGGTTCAACGACGTGCAAATACATGTCGCACCTAACAAATAATTTCATACAGATTATATGTGATATATGTACGCAGGTTATGACAGAAATTTGAAAAAGAATTATATCCGCGTTATAGTCACCATTCTCTGCGAATATGTCCAGAAGCATCAACGTGATATCTGATATCGTCCACTACGACTCTGCTTTGCGTGGCGTTGGATAACTCCGAAACAATTTCGTCGCGCTCGCTGTTCACCTCCTCCGGAGGCCGTGACAGTATTACTCGTATTAGCTGAGATGGCTCAAACACCCACACCTTGATAAAAATCAATTAAAATTGCGAAATAAAGACATATTTAAATAATTATGTCATGCAAGAAATCTTACAAATCAATACATTAATAGTAATGTCATGTAAAGCCAGTAATATAATACTAATATTAAATATTAAATACAATGACAATTGCAAAAGCTTACATGAACTCTGGTCATCGCGTATCTTTCCGGAATAGCTGTCTCCTTGGCGATGACTTCGACGATAAATCTATCTTGATTATATTCCGCCATATACCCGCTCGTAACGAGTTTTCCGTCTTGCGTGACGTTGAATGGACTTGGCACTATTGAACCGCTTGGCTTTTCTAAGCCATATTTGTAAAGATTCGCGCTGGCGACATAATAATGAAGAGTACCATTGTCACCGACATCCAAGTCAGACGCGGTTACTTTGGTCACAAAGTCGTTTATGTTCGCCATGGAATTCACGCCAGCGTAATAGTCGTTGCGCTCAAAGATCGGCGGATTATCGTTTTCGTCCAACACAGTTATCGTCACATTTACATGTCCATGCTCTGGATTGTGAGTCAACGGCCGGCCGGATTGCGTGGGATTGATGTAAAGATCGGGATCGTTGGACGCGAGAATAGAGAGGATGTATTTGTCTCTCGTCTCGCGATCAAACGATTTATTTGCGTAGATACTACCGTCGGATTTGTCCATATAAAAAGCATATCCTTCGTTTCCTAAAAAAGAGCAATACATTTATGAATTATCTGAACCTCCAAATTTGAAATATTGTAAAAAGATAAATAATCTTTCTATCAAATTTTTATTGAAAAATAGTTTTATTTGTCAAGAGGGTATAAGTAGAAGAAAAGTTATGATTTCAGTTATGATATCCTGTATGTTATACATTTACCTGCTTCTATGTAATAATAAACCTTGGCGTGTCTGCCTTCGTCTTTATCTTCCGCTGTAACTTTGCCAATAAAATAATCTTTTGGTCGATTCTCGGACACATGGAAATTATACTCTTCATAGAATTGCGGCACGTTATCGTTTGTATCGACTAACTGAACTGTTAATAGACGCAGTGTCTCGTACGCTGTAGGACTGCCATGATCGGCCGCCACAAGAACAAGCTGAAAGAAAAATGTACATATAATCTCATTACAGAAAATGATTTAATATATTACTCACTTCAAATTTACTCTTGATCTCGCGGTCGAGGATGATCTTCGATCGAAGTTCGCCAGTCTCTTGGTCTATAGAAAATTCCTCGGTTTCCTGAACATTCCTATTACCAACTTTCAGGTGATAGCTAACTCGGCCATTCTCGCCGGGATCTCTGTCGATTGCTTTTACAGTTAATATCAGATAGTTCGGCACACCTGCATTCTGAAAATTGATCGCCTATTAATATATTTCATTGATATTTCGTACAATAAATTCATATATTTTAATATAATTTTGACTCGATTAAAAAATATAAGCTCTCTTTTTATTCTCGATATAAACAGGAAACGTTCTTTTCTTTATACATGCCTCTGGCACTTCCACAGTCGCGTTTGTCAGTTCCGGCATCACGAACTGCGGTTTATGTTGATTCACAGGTGTGACTCTTATGTCGACATAACATCTGTCCGAATGTGGACCACTTCCGGCGCCATCACGTGCTTCGACCTCGATCCTATAAGAACCGGCTCTGCCGAGGAGGGCGGCCGCGGGATACAGGATGCCGGTTTCACGATTTAACGAAAACGATTCATTCTCGTTTCCATTGATGATTGTGTACCAGACCTCGCCGTTCGTTCCTTCGTCCTGATCTCCTGCTCGTACCTTAAAAAACATCATAAATATATTAATTTAAAAAAAAATGTTAATTTTAAATATCAAAAATATTATTAAAAATATTATTGAAAATTAAACATTAAAACTTGAAAAGAATGATTTCTATCGATAATTTTTCTATGAAAAGATCGATTTCAAGTTTTATCATTTTTTTCAAATATTTTCTATATTATGTCTAAAGAAGCTTGATTATGGTTGAAAAAATTCTATATCTATTTGTGACATAAGTTATTATTTTAGTATTATTTAAAGCAACTTAAGAAGACAATACCTGCAAGATAGGTGCCGGCGGATTAACGGACAAATTCTCCGCGACGGAAGCTCTGTAGCTGTGTTGTGAGAATATCGGTCTGTTATCATTTTCGTCAATTAACTTGACAACCACCGGCACGGTGGTGCTTCGTCGAGAGTTTACATGAGCGCCGTCGCTGGCCATCACCATTATAGTGATTTCTGGTGTCACTTCTCTATCGAGAACTGTAGCACCGCCCACAGTGATCTCTCCGGTTTCATGCCCTAAAAATGTGTAAAATCGTGTGAATATTGAAAAATTAAACGCTATTTTATATTTACAATATAAAGCTAAAATTCCAAGGAAAATTTAAAAAATATTCAATTTAATTTAATTTTTTACAATCAGTACAACGCATTCAATTGTTTATCTTACCGATGTTAAAGTCAGCAGCGTGGTCGCCAATTAGGCTGTAGCTGACATCGCCGAAAGGTCCCTCGTCACCGTCCGTAGCTTTCACAACGGTAACGCGAGTACCGGGTGGCGAGTTCTCTTTCACTGACGCGTTATACAACTCTTTCTCGAATTTTGGATCTTGATCGTTCACGTTGATGACGGTAACGGTAACTTTCGCAGTCGCAGAAAGTTGAGGCACTCCGGAATCATAAGCAACAACCGTGAATTCCAATTGCTTTGTTTCTTCGTAATCAATCACTTGACTGGTTCTTACGATTCCTGTGAACAAAGGCGCGTTTGAAACAAACACACTCTTCCTGATAAAAAACAAATCTGATATTTCGCATGAAATCGGCTGCATCCGGTTTATTAAATATTTCTATTTCGTGTTTTATTTATTCCTCAATACAAAGAGTAAGTAACAATGTGGATAAAAAATTAGAAGATATTTAAACATTTCTCTACTCACAGAAATTATTGAAAGATTCCTTTAATATGTCACTTACGTATAGTAAAGTGCTGCTTTAGTAAGCAAATTGGTTTTCGACAGTGACTTTCGGTACATGCTTACGCGAAACTGACATGGGATTCGCGAGTAACTTACCGGTAATATTATCAATATTGAAGTAAGGACTCGGCGGGTCGATGGCGTATCCTGCTATGTTACTATCAGCGTCCGTTGCCGTGAAAGCACCCACGACAGCGCCAGTAGGTTGCTCCTCTTGCATCTCTATCAGATATCGCGGATTTTCTCGGGTCCACGGCTTCAGAAACTCCGGCGCCATGTGGTTCACGTCGATGATAGTGACTACCAGTTTGCCTATTGAAAATTGTATGAAGCATATCAAAGATGACGAGGAATATTTCGTATCATTTAATGGAAAAATATATTATTTACCTCGTCCCTGCTGTAACGTGGGTGCTGTGGTATCACTTACGACAATCGTAACGCTTACTGTCGCCGCTACATCACGATCCAAAGCCCGAACGACGGAAACCTGTCCGGTAGCGCGATCGACCGCGAAGAAGTCCTAAATGAATAAACGTGATAAAAAGATAGAAAATAAAAAGAAAGTTAAAGATAAAGCTCTTTGGTATATATAAACAAGGAAATATTTTAAAAATAATAATACTATACAATACTATATATATAAATTATATGCTTTATAAAATATATACACAATTGATCAAACGTATTAATTATTTACCAAAAAATTGAATAATATAGATTTTTTACGAAAAAATATAAATGTTTGCTGCATGTACAAAAATAATTCTTTTATCTTTATATACATGACTGGAATTTACATGGATCAAAAGACTTTCGAAACGAGAGTTAAAAACGTTTCTCGTACCTTAAAAGATTTGCTGTCGTTGACGCGTTGGCCATTTCTGTCAATAGCGGTGATTGGCTCGGAAATGGCGAAGTTCAAAGCTTCGAGATTCGTGCTATCCGGATCGGTGGCTTTCAATGTTGTGAAAACGGTGCCTATTGGCGTGTCTTCTGTAACTTCGGCCCGCTGCGTTTCGGGCGTAAAATACGGTGCCTTGTCGTTGCTATTTTCCACTTCGATCATCAGAGTCGTCGTTCCAGTCAGGCTCGGCGTTCCTGGAATGAAACGCGAGAGTCGTAAGAATGAGCGTGAGTTAATTGCAACAATTTTAGCGACACGTTAGATGCTTAAAAAATTTAGTTCACGCAGAGCTATTAACGTGAATGTTATCATTGTTTCTCGTTTAATTTTTTCAATCATTCATGATGATAGTCACCTTTGTCGAACGCTATAACTTCTACGTGATACGTGTTCTTCTCGTCGTAATCCAATTTTCGGGACACCGTGACGACGCCAGTGGTCTCATTGATGGCAAAGTCGTCGAAAGCTCCCTTCTGTATTCTATAGACTAACTCCGCATTGACTCCGCTATCAGCGTCCGTCGCGGTCACTTCCTCCACGACAGTTCCTGAAAAGACGAATACAGTCAACTACTAACTTAATTGTCGATTAGTTCGGCAAATGAAACCGCCTCGCGGGGAGAACGTAAATGTTCCTGGCACATTGGATGGACATCGTTCGAGGCAGATATTCCATATCCGGCGATCTTGATTACACTCGCGAGATTGCTCGTAATTGCGCAATCGGGGACACGCTCGATCGTCGTTAAGCGTAATCCAGATACTCACCGATCGGCGATATCTCCGCGATGCTGGCCGTGTATATGTCGTGGGGAAACACGGGCGCGTTGTTGTTAACGTCGCGGACGGTGATGTTGACGAGTGCGGAGTCGACAAATATGCCGTCGCTCGCCTGTATCGTCAAAGCGATCCAGTCGTGGGTGGCGTTAGTCATGTCGACCGGGCTTTTGATGGTGATCTCGCCGGTGTCCGAATCGACGGCGAACAAGCCGAGTTCGTTACCGCCTACTAGAGCGTACGTGATCTTGGATGTCTTATCCTTGTCGCGCGCCTGCACCTTGAGCTCGGGCTCGAATTTCTCAGCACCCTCGTCCACTACCGCGCGATATTTGTCTTGCAGAAAACGCGGCGGACTGTCGTTCGCGTCTACCAGACTGATACGCAACGAAACGCTCGTTGTTTGTCCCTCCCCGTTGTCATCCGTTGCCTAAAAACAATATTACGTTTATAAGATCTTTGTTTATCCTTTATGTCAGTAAAAACGTCGAAATGTTGAAAAATATGCGTCTGGAGAACGAAGCTTTCCGTTTTAGTATAAGTAGATAATATAAATTTAACCGAATCACAAAATTCGATCGATTCAATTATTTTCGTCTTTAGTTTTCAAACGTGATAATATTATCAGACTTGTTAGACTTTATCGCATATTACGAAGGTACCTTGTAAGTGAGAAAGTACTCCGTCTGTTGCTCGTAATCGAGACAGGGCGATGTGCCGGGAGTCGGGCAGGGTGCGACGGTGATGATACCGGTTTTCTTGTCGATCGCAAAGTGCTCTGCACCCTGGCCAAGTAATTGGTAGACTATGCCGGCGGTGCCGAAGCTGTGGAACAGAGAATCGCAACGTAAATGAAGGGTGAACGCGCTTTGATGTCTCGTGGCACAAAGCGCGCGCTTAACGAGCCCTTACCGCTCGCTGTCGCGATCCTTCGCCTTAATCGTTATAATTTGGCTCCCCGGGGCCGCCGTCTCGGACACCGTAGCCGTGTACGTGGGGTTCCCAAAGGAAGGCGCGTTGTCGTTTGCATCCGTGATGGAGATCGTTACCGTCGCTGTGGACGAGAGCTTCGGGTTCGTGTGTACTTCCTCGGCAACGACCTGATAACGATAATCGCACGTTTATTTTCCGCGCGATTCTCACGTATCATTATCGGCTCGTACAATTAATTGTTTCGGAGGTAGAAAGAGAAACATTGCAAACATCTGGTATCTTTCTGATTATTGTACTCAATCGTAAATAAATATGAAATAATTATTAACGATCAAGTGAATTTTTTTTTTGATCGCATTACATTACGTTTTGTATTTCATATCAATTTCTGTTTAGTTTACGTCGCTTCTGATGAGAAAATTATTTTCCTTTTGAAGCGGCCATCGATTTAATTTATCCAACAACGTCTGTAAAAACTAATTGAGATAGATAAATGCCTTCGAGAGAGGTAAATACCTCCAGCTGACTTACCAAGATAATGAATTTTCGCTGATTAGGGTTTTCGTAATCGAGCGAGCCGTTCGTAACACGGATGTTCACAGACGTGCTGCCGGTCGCCAAGACGGGTTCCACGGTGAACGCACCCGTTATATCCTCCAGTCGCAGGGAAAACACGGAGTTTAAGCCCTTAAAGTGAAAACGTCACGGCTTAGTCCCATTCGCGAGATGTGTGCGAGACATGATCTCACGCTGAAAGAGCGAGGTGAGAGGGCATTGCGCGCGGAACAATGAAAACACGTTTAACGTTTAGGGAGGAGCGATCGATACGACTGCGACAAAATAATGATTATATTTGATCGAAGCTTTATAACGCGTTATGAATTATTTATCCCTGCCGTTCCATTTTGCACTGTCATTAATGCGCGGACATTTAATAACCGAGTTGAACACGCTAAGCGCCTTTCCGATCGTTCGCTATTGTTGCCTGAGAGCGTACGGCCGGAAGCTTCGCAAAAAGCCGAATACATTAATCAATTAATGTAAATACCACGTATACATTAACAGGCGTTTATCGCGCGTGCGGGATTAACCCTTAATTTTTTGATGACAGCGTTCACCGGATTATTAATCGCGCGTGGACGCGGGATGCTGCGGGCACCAATCCCCATTCGAAAATTGAGAGAGAGAGAGAGCACGGGTATCACTCTGCATTCGGGATCGAGCGTGCACGACAGGTAATATCTACGGTAATGAATCGGTCCTGTGCTCACCACATCCGGATCTTTCACCGTCATGTCCAGATGAGGCAACGGCGTGCCGTCCGGCACGTTCTCCGGGATCTCGATGTTGTACTCGCGCCGATTGAATGTGGGCGGCTCGTCATTGACGTCCTTAATCGTCACGGTCGCCTCGGCCGTCGATACCGTCAATTTGTCGTTGCCGGGTATGCCGTCGATCAGCTCGCGGGCCTTCACGATCAGCGTGAGCACGCCCGTCGAGTTCTCCAGCGCCTCTCTGTCCAGCGGCTTCGCCGTCCTCAGCTCGCCCGTGTCGTCGTCCAGCAGGAAATAATCGAACGGATCTGCGGAGAAGACAGACGTTCGACATTTGTGATGTGAGAGCCTTTTATTGTCTCACGTGAAAGCTCGTGTCTGCGCAATTAATTCTGTAATCTTGTCGAGTCGTTTTACTCGAAATCATTAATCTTACAAAATTCTGCGTTTTGTCTATTGAAGTTTTCTATCGATGAAAAACTAGATACTACTAGATACGAGCAGATTATAAAAACGTTATTATTTTTATTTTCATTTATTATTTAAGTTACATATATATGCAGATAAATTGACGTTAGTTTGAAAGTTTAAATCTAGCTCGGACAGGAGTACGATTTTGTACTTATGCGACTTAGATACGAGGAGACGAACACTCACTAGTGACCAATTCGTAGATCATCTTCCGTGGCATGCCTCTGTCGCCATCTCGAGCCTTTACGGTCATCACGAGGGTCCCGATGGGATCATCCTCGCGCACCACGCCTGTTAGCGAGTCCAGAAATTCTGGCGGACTGTTCTGAATGTCCGCTACTTTGATCTCGACGCCAGTGGTATCATTGTTCAGGCCGTCCTGCAGGTAAAATTCGCACGTTCGAGTTGATTTCGATATTCGCCTTTTGAACAATTCGGACACGTACAATACACCGATTCCGTTCTCGCAATATACAATCGTGAATCTTCGTATTCTTAAATTTATTTTTGTTTATTTCTTTTCTCTTTTCCTCTCGCGGTGCTTCACATTTCTCAAAGATATAGATTGATCAATCACAGAAATTAATACAAGACTGTATACGAAATAAAATGGTCTCCTAAAATTTATCTCCGCCTGATCATGCTTTTCTAATTTTGAAAAGAGCAGAGACTTGAGAACTAAATATTCATTCGTAACTTATCCTGATTTGATTTATTTCTATCCGTAATATATTCTTTTAATAATTTTTGAAATGGATTTTTCGAGGCTACGATTTATGAACTAATAATAGGATTAATAAGAGGATTCAGGCTCATTTATTCCGAGATCGAAACATTCAAACGCGATGAGATTATTAGCAAAATCATCGTCGTGCGCAATCATTTGTATTTATAATCGAGATTTGTGAGCGTTCTAATGAGAAAAAAGTAAATCCTTCCTTCGAAATAAAAAGGTATAAAATTTCAATAGGACCTTATCGCGACGATTTATTTCGCATAGTCACTACAATCGTAATTTACGCGTCCGTACGTTTCCCCGCTGTAATTATGCGCGCTATCGCGAGACCATCTTCTTGCATAGTAAAGCGAACGGTACTTCGGAGAGAACGCGTAATTAAAATCAATCTCCGCCACTCTCACACAGAAAGAGCTTTCGTCGTTTGCGAGCGCACGAAGTGTTGCAAGTTACCGCAATTATCTCTTTATCTCGCACACGTGAACGCGCGAGGATGACATCGCAGCGTGCGCGACATTGATTAATTAATCCTCGCCGCCTTTTGGAGTTGATTCCCCGATTATTGAGAGAAAAATCCGACTCGCGATTTAACTGTACACAGAAAAAAATCTTAAATCCAGAATCGATATTCTCATGTATGAACAAGAATACTGTAATCTTGTTAGAAAAATTTTAGTGTCGATTTGATTGAATGTGTATTGATGCAAGCAAAAATAATGCAAATTCAATCAAATCAAGGCCAAAAACTTTCTAAGAAGATTATGATATTCTTGCTATATATGAAAATATCTATCTATGAGAATGTCTTGATTTAAGACTATTTTTTTTCTGTGTCAGAGCATTTCGGCGATTTTCGGATCAGTCAGTTTGAAATTCCAGACTGCCGTTCATTGTGGACTGAATGGCCAGGAGAATCTATTCTCTCAAGATTGTATAATATTGTATAATACCTCTCATATTTTGAATTACAAAACACATGTGATAATGTTGTACAAAGTACAAAGATAAAATAATAAAAGATAAGAGACTCTCTTGTTTACAGTTTAGACTCGTTCTTTTTTTTTTTCTTTTATTATTTCCCCACGCGGTCTGATGCAAAGATTGCGGTGCAACGTTGGCGAGAGACGAGGATCAGATCGCATTTAACGCTAAATGCGCGATGAGAAAACGCGCCATTACATTGCTCGTACGCTCCCGTACGGCGAGCAAATATTTACTATTTTTCTTCAATTTCACGCTATATTCCTCAGATATTGCGGCGAAAGGAAAATACCGCGGAATCGATATACGGATGGGAAAACCGCATCGATCATACGGGCACGTTCGCAATGTAAGACTTAAATGAGCTCAATGTTTGCCGCTTCGTGGCGCGAGATACGTGAGATTTTCGCGCACGAAAATGCATAGTGAATCACGGTCCCTCTTTTAGGTGGCACGGAGAGCCGGTGGGCTTAGATCTTTCCCACGTATGTGTTTACGTGGTGTATTTCAATGTATCGGAACGACGTCGACGGAAATCAAAGGGTAACCGAGGTAACCGAGGTTTCCGATTTCCGGGCAGCGGGCCCGCCGCCGCCCGTCTGCCTTTTATCTGTAAACTCTTTGAAGTCACGTAAACTCGATAGTGTTCTTCACGCTCGCCGGAGCTCGCGGAGTTCATTTTAAATAATACGCAGCCTTTCTCCGCGGGAGGAAACGCTTCAACCGGCGCTAAAACTCATGCTGCGCGCATACGGGAAAAAGGAATTCGGAGTAAAAGAAAGTCACGTTCAATATGTAACAGATACGTCAAAGTGGGATTGTAGCGTGACGCGCGGAGATAGAGAGAATAGGGAAATGTTGTTTGAACGTCATCATAGACGTAATTATCGTGAAACATTCGACCGTTAATTAACGCCGTCGCGAGAATCGCTCGTTTCGCCGAGCACCCAACACCGAACGGTGTTTAAGCCAACCTGGCTGATAACAGACACACGCAAGTCCGCCCGACGCATGTCATTCTCGCGTTCCTCGTTAGTTCGCAAATTCCGCCCGCATCCCGAATTCGCCCCGCAATCTCGGTGTTACGGTTGCACATCCCGTTTACAGACAGGTTTATCCGGCGCGTTTGCGAGAACCGAGCAGGCGCTTGACTTTCCTTCGCCGCGCGCATAATTAGAATCAATCCTTGAATTGAAGGAGGGTTGAGGGTGAGAGCGAGGGAGAGGAAGAGACACAGGTACTCACGCTCGCTCGCAGCAGCAGCTGATAGAAAGGCCTCTCCCGGTAGTCGAGGGGCTGCCGTAATACCAGGGCGCCCACGTACGTGTTCTGGCTTCTCTCAACGTTAACGATGCCAAACTTCTCGCAGGCATCCAGGAACTGCAACAAAAGTTGGCCGTCATCGCCGGCGTGAGTTATCGCGATAAGTAGCGGTCGATCGCGTATTCGCGATTTTAGCGAGCGTCCAACGTTAATTAATCGATTTGTCATCGCATTGAGCATCCATCTAAAAGTTATGACATCTTGTCACTTCGTTCGGAGCTCTCGCGAAACTCTCTACAAGAACGTTTCATCAAACCCACGTAAAGAGAGAGAGTTATATAAAATTATAAAATATTTGTTAAAACATGCAGAGAGTTTGTGCAGAAAATCACTTGGAAAATCAATTGGAAAACACAATTTTCATGCGTAACGATCTTCGAAATAAACGAAAAATATTAATCCGAATTCAGAAATTATCATTAAAAAATTAAAACAAAATAAAAATTCACGTCATTTTGTGTGCATCGAGAGAGAAGCAGAGAAATGTCCGATAGATTCAAAATAACTAACGTCAAACAAAATCGGGTCAAAACTAATAAGCGGAAATGAACGTGTCTCTAATTTATAACAAAATTTCTGGCAAATCTCGCATTTGCTCCGAGCGGTTCAGTTCACCGCATCATCGCTATCGAAGCCGCGGATCGTTAATGGAAAATTTCGTCGTTGATTCCGGTTTCGCGGATGATTCGCGCGCCGATATCCTGAGCACTGTAACATTAGTTACGCTTAATGACTGGACGCAATCGCGCTGTTCGGCCAGCGGCGTCGCGTTTCGCGCGTATAACGAAAACGGGGGAGGCACTAAAGTTCGCCGGCGTAAAGCCGGCGGGTCATTAGTTAAAAGGTTTTACGGTTTTATTGGTCGCGCCTAACGGCTCCGACCGGGAATTTATCGAGCGGATATGACGTAGGGGGGGTGGTGCGTTATACGTACTAATATCCCGCCGCGCGCGTCTTTCCCGGGAGGGATGCGAGAGCCGGTGCGCGGAAAGAGAGAAAGAGGGTTGCAGGCAGATAATTTTAACGGGTCCCGAGATGATATAAGAATTGGATCTCTCTTTCTTTTTCCCCTCAAAAAAAAAAAAAAAAAAAACACCTGCGCGAAAGCGATACGTGCCGTTTTTCCTATCGACCGAATTTTCGAGGCGTTCTTCCGTGCCCCTTTTGCGAAACCAATGGCGCGTATCGCATAACCGATTGTGCGTTATATATAGGATTTCCTAAGCAGAAAGCGGTTTTCAACAGCAATTTTTCACGGTAACATGTTACAATTTTCCGTAAATACGATTCACGAACGTGACTTAAATTTTATGGACTTAGGTGCGATGGAACAAAAATTTATTGCAAGGCGCACTATCGGACGCTCTATTTAAATTGAATTTGTACAAAAAAAATTATAAATGTGTATCTTTTCAGATCTATATCTAAAATGAGTTGTCGATAATATTTTCTCTCCGTTTCGAATCAACAGCTTAAAATGTAAAGTCATGGCTTCATTCTAAAAGCAACATAGCTCCTGCTCAATTGATTTAATCTTGTTATGAACATTTCATATTTGACACGGTATAGACAAATATAAAAGCTACATATATACAGAAAAGGGAAGGTACGCGTATCCTGAAATTATAAGAGATAAAGTATGCAAACGCACGTCTGCATTTCTAATCCTAAGCGGGACAAGTACCTCATTTACTGAACACGTACTGAAAATAAATCCAATTACATCATCGGTTCAGCCGTCGAAGAAACTGCAGAATTCAAATTCCCCCTACGCGGTAATAAAATTTCCGTTTACGCATCGGAACGATTATTAAATTTGCGAACGCTCCGCTATGCGAGCGCTACACGCTCGCTCGTGCGAATTAGGCCACGCGTTTTCCGCAGGGGGTTAACTCCACAACGATGATTGCAAAAGTCCGACTACGAGAACTGGTTGCCGCCGCCGTCGTCGTCGTCGACGAGTCCTCAGCTCCCTCGGGCGTGCTGTTCGACGTTACAAGACGAAGCGAGGCGAGGCGAGTCTGGCGTTTCCCTTTCTCTCTCTCTCCCCCTCTTGAGTTTATTACAGTATATACGAGAGCGGATAACTTAATGGAAAACTGTGAATTACAAAGCGCCGGCAACGGCGCCGATATTCCGCCTCGTCTCGCCTCGTCTCGCGGACAAGGGAAACATTTCATCCGAGTTTTCTTCATTTACGTGAAACACCGGTACTTGTACATCTTTTATCCGCCGTGCAACCAACTGCATCTCAACGAGGGTGGCCGTTGCAGCCCGATCCCGATACTGCAGCTCGCGTCGCGTCGTAAAGAGAGACTGAGATGATGCGGACGACGACTTCTTAATAAATCCTTTGAGCGGAAAACAACTCCCTTTCTCTCAGCCGGTCTATTATTCGTTTTCTTTTGCGCGGATGCGACAATCAGACACGATAGCAAGAACGAATTTAGAAGAGATTTTTTTTCATTTTTCTATTTTCTTTTTTCTGTATCGTTTTTCTGAAATATTATCTGTATATACTTTACGACAGAATATATTTAATCGATTGAAAGTGAATAGAGAGGCAGAATTTTCAAATAAATATAAAGAAAAATTAAAAATGGAACCCATATGAAAGTTACGAAATAAACTGCAGTTCGGTTTGCGATACGCGAAATAAAAAGCAGTATACACATTAGCAGGGAGATCGTTGTATGAATCCATGTGGGACCTGTCAGGCTCCATTATGTCTTTATTCGATCATCAGTTCGGAAGAAGAAAAATAAGAAAAAAACCCGCGTTTCTTGTCGGAAAGTGCGCTTCGCAAAAATATTAAGTCAAGAGAAATAAAGAGAGAAAGAGAACATGTTGTTCTCCAACGTAATTCTATCAACGACGGATTTTCCAAGACGGTGGATCAGAAGCGCACGACTCGTCGGTTGAAATTTTCCTCCACGGGAGGAAAATCCCACGTGGAAGGATGGCAAGAAATTCGATCTTCGGGAGAGACAAACCAGACAAAAATATCTTTCACGGGACATTACCGCGCGCGCTAACGCGTATTAATGACTCACCTGTGGCTGCGGGACGCACGTTAGATCTATAATATCGCCCAGCAGGTCAGGGTCCACGACCCTGATGCCCGGCAGTATGGTGGAGCCGACCGGGGTGTCCTCCTCGGCGACCGCCTCGTACGGCACACCCAGGAAGTGCGGTGGATTGTCGTTCTCGTCCAACACGATCACATAAGCGTCCACGCCGACGATGTTCGGCTGTTGTCCCGCGGGCACCTCATCCTCCAGAGTCACGCGAAAGCGTATCGTATCGTTCTCCTGGAAACAGAAAAGAGAAACCAACTCGTCAAACGTTGTAAAATCGAGCTTGAAGCTTCGACTTCGCCGAGGACTTACCGTAAACTTTAAAGAGGGTTTGGATTTAACTTATAAGAGAGTTGACGCGCTTAGTGTTCTTAGTTCTAAGTTCGAGAGCGTTAATATTTTTGTCTTTAAGCGCGAAAGCGTCGTTCAAATTTGTATGTTTAAATTAAAGGTTCAAAGCGAGAGAGCGAGCTAATTCTATAATTTCAGTATGAAATCGTACTTAAAGCGGACCTTGCAAATTTTGGATTTAACTTACGTTTCGCTTAAACTTTTAACACTTTGGCTGTCAAATTAATTTGGAGCAAGAGAGGATTAAACTTGAGAGGTACGAGATCAAAAATGCAAAATCATATATTATCGATCGTTAAGATAAATATATTTATTGCTTTTGTCATGTCGCAAAAAAAATAGCAATATTACTTTATATATCCTACGAGATCACAATTAAGATTTGTTTTCCAGAATATCAAAATTAATGTAATATATTTTCGATATTTCATTTTTAATAAATTAATTATATTGCACAAATTTTATTATTACATTTTTATTATTTTTAATCAATATCTTAATAAATATTTAATGAAATAATTTCTTGATTGAGTAAAAACCATTATCCATTATTTTTGAATGATGGAGTCTTTGCGGAAATTCGTTTAAATATGGGTGAGAAGATAGTCAAAGTGTTAAATATTCTTTACAATCGTTTAGATCTCAATATGGCACGTATTTTGTATCTAGTACCTTTGACATCGCACACACACATACACACACACACACACGCGCGTGTGCCAGGACACGTGCGATCTCAGACGTGCGCTGGGATCAGGAGTTCTCTTCTCGCGTCAGAAATTTTACTGTATCCCTTACGAAGCCTTAAAGGAAGGCACACGGGTCTCGAAACGTGCCTCGATTCATACGTGAGAGAGCGTACTTTCGAGCTCCGCCGTTTTACGAGATCGATCATTTGCGAACGGGTCTTTGCGAGTCCCGTCCCTGGACCATCTCGAGGAGTTTTCTTCTCTCGACGAAGGGAAGTCGAGAGTTGTCGCAGCAAGTGTGGTAAACGCTCGGCTTTATTGGCGGATTTGTGCGACGGAAGCCCCTACTGTATAGGAAGAAAGGAACAAATCCGCCTCACTCGGATTTCGAGACGCGCGCGTTTCTTTCTCTTCGTTGTTGCGAAAAATTCGACCGTTTTTGATGAATGCATTTTTCATCGCGCGTATTGTTACGTACTTTACTATAGAAAACGTGCAGCGCGTTTGCTCCCCGATGGATAAATACGTTATCATTTTGGAATATTCCCAAGTTTACGAATATACAGTCGAGTCTCGAGACTCTCATTTGAGGAGAGGCGAAAGAAGCCAAGTCCTAATATTGAAAAAGCAGTTTCGAGTCTGCATCTTTAAGCGACTTTTTAAAAGTTTCGTAGACAGTTTCAGATCTCCGCGAAGTTTGTCGAAAAATGACGAGAAGGAAAGGTGGCTTCGAAAACGAGAATCTCTCCGTAAGATAATAGAAGCGTTTCCATTATAAATAATTCCGACAAACTAATGTAACAAATATTTATTGTAATCTTATGTTTTAAACAGACAATGAAAATAACGTAAAATCAGAAACTGCAGCAATTTGCTAGAAATATCGAAACGCTCGAGAGGAGTTCAATGAAAAAAAGAAAGAAATACAAAGGCTGCGAAGTGTCGTTTCGAGTAGCACCGCTCGCGCGGAAGTTTGGAAAAGACGGCAAAGTGGGTAGCACCGAGGGTTTAGTAGTAGCTAACGAGGTCGAGGGTGGAAAGATGGCACTCAAAGTTCTTGTCAAGTGTGTACGTGTACCCAATTGCGCATGCATTAGAATATATACATATTTACGCGGTAGATAGTCTCCCAAAGGCGTCATGACAATGGAGAATAATAATAATGGCGATACACCTGACGGCGAAGTTGAATTTACTTGTAATACATTACGATGCAAATGCAAGTACGAATTCGTCGAAATCGATCGCGGATATTCGTCGTTGTGCGAAAATTTAAATAAATGAAAAATTGAGATTTTTTTATTTAACCCCTTAACGCACTCAACTTAACTCGGGTGCGAGAAACTGAATTTTTTCCGCGCACCCGAGTTAATACGTGGGGCCTTGAATTTTGGTTTCACGTATAAATATAAATGAATATACACGCTAGATAATTTTGTGCCAATTTCCTTTCATCACCTGTGAATGTCAACTCTTTGTTTTGCAATTGCTCATTTGTTCACTAGATTGTAGATTGATTTTACATCGAGGCCATTTATATTTTATAACATTTGTTATACATTTGTTATATTATTGACTTTTTTGTGTTTTTTTTCCAAGATTTGTACTTTTGTGTACAAAGAAAATAAAAAAATTGGCGGAAAAACGACTGCTTTCTGATTTTTAATTGATGCGTTAAGGGGTTAAAGTAAAAAANAAAAAAAAAAAAAACAAAATCGAACAATTTGCTGTGAACATTCATATAATAAAATCCACTTTGGACGATTTAATTCGTATCAATCGTATCAATTCAGAGCAAAATTCTATTCATAATTTTATGTATTACGTGATACAAAAAATTAAAGTATATCAAAATAAATGTATATATAAAATATGTATGAAAAAATATATTAGAATATATTAAAATATATTATATTTACAATTATATATTATATTTTATTAAAATATATAAAATAAATATTAAAATTTATTTATATAGAAAAATACACGCGTATTATTATTATATATATAAAAATACATTATATAAATACATTATAATTATAAATAGAATTCACGAAATCGCATGTGAAGTTTGTTTAAAGAGGCTTGAAACACAATTAAATGACAATAATACTTAATTACAAGAAGCTATACGATGAACAAACATCGTAGATCTGCAATAATGTGATGTAGTGATTACAACGTGCAAAATAACGTAACGCATCATAACGTGTTATAATAAAGTTGATAATATAGTGTAATACCGACATTATCATACCCGCCGTGTTCCAATAATTACGACGCCAAACATCGAAAATTTCGGATAAGGACGGATAAGGACGCGCGCGGAATAATCGCATAGACATAATAATATCGATATTGTTCGCGAAACCATCTAAAAATGACTTTATAGAAAAGAAAAGAGAGATAAAGAGAGATGTTAAGAAAACGAGATTTATGTTCGTTTGTAATCGCATTGATTTTGCGAAAACTCGACGCATAATGCGTGACGCATGGGGTGTGTACATGTAACGTTTGCACGTCGTATAATTTCAACTTTCCAACTAACCGCGCTTCCTCTGCGTGAGGAAGTTGAACTGAACCAAGGTATTCCGTCTCGTTGGAGATTATGGAACAATAATTCGACATCCGTTTCGAAAGAGTAAAAATGATAATTGGCATATTTAGATTCGCGATTTGCAAAATTAATTACGGTATATATAGAATAACAATGCATCGTGATTCAATTTAATAGAAACGAGAAAGAAACGAGAAGTAACAGAAAATAAAATCAGATCTTTCAGAATAAAATTAGCGATGCCCTATTTCTGTCACATTATGTTTCAATAGCGAACTTCTCGGCCATTTCGCAAAAATTATGTCGCTTCTAAATAAAGCGTCTATATCGGATGTCTCATTCCAGCGAAAGACTTAACAATCTGTTAATAGATTCATCAAAATATTCAAGAGCACACATACATTTCCAAGAGCACAATATCTTTTTTCGTATCAGCCCGAATTACATCTTTCCGATTTAGCATAAAATCGGAACAACACACTTTTGTGCTACTGCCTCTGATAGAATCTAGGTCTTGTCTTAAATATTTTATAAAAGATAATACTGCAAGTTAAGTCTCTCGATTTTACGCCAAATCTGAATCCGGTCAAGGGTTACGAGCAAACTCGAGATTGCGGGCGAAGTTTGCGCAGAAAAAAAAAAGCCGTTCTTTTCAGTTCGGAGGACGTAAAACGTCTTATCGCGAGCCCTTCACAACCGGACCATCCTCGTAAATGCGGACAGCGAAACGAGACGCTGTGAAATAACGTGGCCAGCCGGTGATATCAGCGGTGAGTCAAGCGTGGGGATAAGCGGGGAGGGGATGAATTCCCCGGAATGGAACCGCGGATTTCATTCCGCGCCCGTCTCCGCGAATCGCATAGGGTGGGAAGATTTCCAGCTGCGAGTTGACCGAATGTAAAGAACGACGACGTTTATTATTACGCATGACGCACGACTGGGACGTTGAATTACTTGATAACGACCTGCCCGATCGGAGTTCCCGACGGAATTCCCGAAAAATGTTTCCTCGACCTGTCCTGGACAGGGTGTCGACAATCACACGCTACGACGGTTCGATTTGTTTCACCGTTTAAACTATCGACACTTGCGCGGTGAATGTGTCACGAACAACTATGTCGCTGCATTTGATTTGCTGCGCCGAGTTCTGGTTCCTGCTGATAATTGCGAGACTAAATACAAAGGGCTTTTAATAACGTTTCTCTGGAATGACTTTATTTTACAAAACCGCGTGCATTCTTTAGATAACTGAATTCGTCGTTCTCAAAAAGGACATTACTCCGAAAATTTCGCAAAATACAAAGGATATTCAGTAACATTAATGCGACTGCACAAAAGCGTTCTCTCATTATCTCATCCTAATTTTTGCATCAATGGTGAATCGCTCGAAAAGAGTCTTTTCTGACGATATGAAATACAATGAAATCCTGCTTAAAAATTTTGGGATAAGATTCTTTCCGAAATAAACGATTTTTTACGTGAAAAGGTATAGTCGATTGTTAATAAATAACATCTAAGAAACGTATCTCTTCGTATGTCCGATATTTACCGTATATCGAGCACTGCAGTGATGCATTAAGGAAGGGAACCATATGATTGATACAATGGCTCGCGTTGCAGAAAGTAACCGCATCGACGAGATACGGGCGTGGAAAAGGAAGCGGGTAATTGAAATGGACGTCGGCGAAGTTGCCCGTTCCCATTTCGTTTGCTATCTTCGCGTGCCTTTGAGCAACTTCCGAAGCTTTGGCAAAAGATAGACGTTCGAACACACGTTGTAAGAAAAACAAAAAAATGAATACGTATAAGAGACGAATTTTTGCGATTGTACTTTCGCTTTACGCTACGAACGAAACACGAGATGACAAACGTTCAACAGTACCCCAATTAATTACAGCTTATTCTCAGAGCATCCTACTGCGTGTTGTGATGATTTGTTCCGCGGAATGAACAATCTCGCCGGAAACGGAGATTTAATCGCTCCGATCGTACACGTATCAATTAGAAATGAATACTTTGACGATCGTTCCACGCATCCGTTCCGCGTATTCCGATCGCATATTTGCAATCGTCTTTCATTTGCGATATTACAACAATATTTCACTATGCATTGTGCATACCGCGCGCTTCGGCACTGCGAGCATCGCGGGATTCGCGGGATGCGGCTAAATGACCGCCGAAAATCGTATAACTCGACGGCATTTCGTACGGTTTGCGTGCGACATGACAAACGCTCAGCGGCGGGGTCCTTCGCTCCGGCTTATCTGGGAGAGAGGAAAAAAGAGAGCCGCTGGGGGAAAAAAAGCGCAGTTCGCCGTCGCGATGAATTACTACGCGACCGGCTGATACGCGATCTTATTATTTGTTGCGAAAAAAGGGAGAGAACGAGCGTGCTGCCGCATCCACGAGTTTCGAAGCTCGAAGATAAGTTTACGACCATCGCGCGTTGTTCTTTTTCGCGCATCGGAATCGTTCATTTTATAGAAAGAGCTTTCTTTTATTGCAAAAATGTCAAAAATAAATTTTCCTTGTACATGTTGCGCTCTTTTTTTTTACACGTACGTGTATGTTCATAAAAAGATCTAATACAAACATCGAGACTATTCAGCAAAGAAAGGATAGCACAAATTATTTTTATATAATTTTTTTTGCGCGTCTGTTACGAAATCATCTTAAGAGAATATTCACGTCTGTTTTTTTTCTTCGTAGAAACGTAACTATCGCTGCCAATAAATAATATATTTGTGCGCTGTGCAAATTATTTTAATGAAAAATATATTTAAAAATATTGATGATCTGCGTGTAAATATGAAGGAGATTGAAACACGCTAATCGGTACTCAACATTCAATGTCCACGCGAGCTCACGAGAATGACCCGCTTATAACGTAACACGTTCGTCGATTATTCAGCCTTAGTGATTATCCCTCTGCAATGCATCCGCGTATAAATTGATCTGGACCGATAGCAATATCTGCGAATGGTACTTTCGCATCTACAGCAGCAACGGGATGTCGAGATGTGCGCGCGTAATCGGATCTACGTTTTTATAATTTTTCATTACAGCAATTGCATCATTATCGTTGCCGTTATTGATTTTCCACATGCTCCAACTTCACAAGATCTATCTATAGTATAAGAAAATGTCGAGTTGTACAGAATTATGTTTTGCTGCATTTTGTAAGACGTTTTTTTCATATTTCGGAAATACGTGCACGGAATTTTTGGCTCGCTGCTTCTTTAAGATCTTCGTAATTTCTTACGACCTTTTTCGTAATGCGTAAAACGTAAAAAAAAAGCAAAGCTTCTCGCTTACGTCTCTCGCTCGTACAATTCGTCAAAAATTTAAATTTAATTCGACGGAAGCCGGCTTGGCGCCGGGTCGGCCGACACGCGCGTTGTTTAATGCAGGCGACTTTCTATTTTGCCAACGGCCCCGGTGCACCCTGTCGCGTTCGCTATCGGAATTTTAATCTGCACGCGCATGCAGGGCGCGGCTTACGCGCGTCACCGAATGCAAAGCGAAACGAGCGCGAGGTACTCGTGACAGAGCGTTTGACACGACGACAATTCCGTCATTACGCCGTCGACGGAATGCAGCATGCCTGTGTGAAAAGCGCGCCCTAACTTTTCGCCCCTACCCCTCCTCTCATTTTCCCGCGGTGCATTCCGCGCCATCATCGATTATTTATTCGGATTAAATGGGAAGGAATTTTACGTTCAAACGCAATTGCGTTTGCGCCGGCGAGGCTGCATTCTTTCGCGAATTTTCCGCTCGTGAATTACATGATTCAGAGAACTTATATTATTGCGAAATTACAAAAAAAAAGGAATGCGGCTGTAGTTATTAGTGCTATATGTACATTTAGGATCAATATACACGATATAGATTGCATTATTCCAATAATTTCATTGAATTCGACGTCTTTTCGATATGTTTCAGTTGAAAAATGAAAATACGACGACTGCTAATGCAAAATAAAATTTCAATTGAATTCGACAAACAGTGAATTATTTGAAACCATAAATACGATACCGTGAATATGATCAAAATATTTGTTCACAAAATTATTCGCAATATAGCGTTGTATGAGACGAATTTATGCAAATATAACCATCCCTTTGTTATCTCTTTCTGCGTGATTTTTTTGTTTAATAATTTATTTAAAGCTTGATAAAAATATGTCGTCATCTAAATGTTAATCAGATATTTCTGCAGTACAAATAAATAAATGTCAGAAATAAAAAAAATTAAAGCAGTTTAAAGGAATCAGAATAACAACATCAATTACACGTGTAAAAATTATCTGAAAATTCAGAACTTAATACCAAATAAAAAATTATCATTTATTAATAACTCATTTTTAGCGATAAAATCTTCTTAAATAAATAAACGAGTTCATCAAAGGCTAATACAATATTGCTCTTTTTAGAAATTTCATTCGCATTATTGCTCGAAAAATGAGTTTGATTGCGTTACAATGCACGATTTTCATAGGGGCTCTCGCTGATATAATAAAATTACGCCATACAAAAGTTCCTCTCACAAAAATTACGAAGACAATTACGGTTAATTGCTTGTCTGCGACAATACGTCGCAATACGAGACTCTATAATTTCGCATAAAAATTAATTGCTTAAAAAAAACGTACGTTTAAGGAAATAAAGATCGAATAACGTAACATTAATTTATTTTCGACAATGCGCAATTCCTTCTCAAAGGGAAGCTAAATGGATTCGCCGACGCCAAAATTACGCCTTTGAAAAATTCCTTTCGCCCAATTACTCGCGCAATTACCGCCAATTATTCGCCGTATCGCGACGTCACAATGCAGGAGCTCCGAGCTTTATGCAAAATCGAACGTCCGTGTGTGCGCCTTCCGGCGCGCATCGATAAGAGCGCGAATTCATGCGATAATTGGGGCTGACGGCACGCACGTTACAGCGCCGATGAAAGGCGCGCACAACCGGCAGACATGGCTCAACCCTTCACTCGATCCTGTCGCTAATTCAAATTTAATTTCACGCGAATTAAAAGTTTCACTCGCGCACGGTCCCACGTGCGTTCTAATCGTAATTGGCTCGCGTCTGCGAACTACCCGGTCTGCTTTCGTGTCGACTCGTCTCTCGGTCGCGAAATACCCGGGGTCTACGACATCTAACCCCGATACACCGGGAATAAGATCGTTATATTACATCTAACAGCTCGCGCGCGCTCGCGACTTGAAATCGCTGAGCTGCGATTTTTATTTCGCACGTATCTTGCGATACCGTTCCCGGTCCGATGTCGACTAACGAGCGTGTATTGCGTCTCCCGGCGATCGTGATTTCAATCTGCGAGTTTCGTGACACACGAATCCGACGAATAACGTCCGTCGCGAAAAAGCAACAAATGTCGTAAAAATCAAGTGGCGATAAAATTGTATGTCCAGTGTAAGGAAACGCGTTTATTCTTAAATGAAGAATCGCTTTATATCCGTCAAGGTTCCTTACTGTGTCCAAACTTGATTCTGTCGTAGAATTAACAGAAGATTGATATCGCGAAAATAAAATCACTAAAAACGTGTACGTTAAAATTAGGAATTAATAAGAAGTTTCATTAATCGATCAAACGGCTGAATAAAGTTTTAAAACAAACAAATTAAGAAAATTGAGAATAGAATAACAAATTACAATCATAACAAAAACTCTAAATTTTTGTATACGTTTCATTAAATCATGTTAAAGCTGCCGACTTGCGACTTCCTTTCGATTGAAACGCCGCAAAGAGCTCGCATGATATCGGAATTTTGAGCAAAATGCCACGATGTGGTTCGGCGATGTCGACTATCTGAGCGGCAATTCGTATCGCGGGCATGTCGGTTGTACCGGCACCAAAATAAAACCGGCAAAAGGGAGCACCGCGACGGCCCACTGCGCTCCCCTTTGTCCGGAGGATCGCGATTCCATGCACGTAGTCACGATACACGACGCCCGCGAGGATGAGGCGGTTCACCCTCCCCGCGGGAGTGGGTAGCAAAGGCATTGTGTCCTCCGAAAGTAGCTCCCGGTTTGCAGTCGACAGGAAGCCCAAGAATACCGGGAGAATTATCTGGTGCAGGCGGAGAGTCGTGACGAGAAGGGAGGAACGGTCGCGTGACCGCGCTGCTTCCGGGAGGGAAGAAAAGCCGCCAAGGTTGCGGCGATACTTTCGCGAGGGACCCCTCGAGGGTCGACGATAAAGCTACACAAGGGGAGAAAAGAGTGTCTCTGGGGATATTTTTTGGACGAGATATAATATATATCATACTTGGGAGGTTAACGCGAGCTGGAGATGCGAGATAAATCGAAGCTTAACACGTGATGACCGACCGCATTAGGAATGACGCTAGTGATGGCGTGTGATACTACCGTTATTTCGGAAGCGTGATATTACGAATTTTTCGGATAATCAATGAAAAATCGTGCATATGTGTAGTACCGCAATAGTGTTAAATGGTTTCATATTTATCAGATGCAAAAGATAAGGAGAAAAAATGAAGAAGAGAGAGAGAGAGAGAAAATGATAGTAACGTGATATGTTACGAGAAAGCTAACTCGATCTCTTGATTATTTCTATTTCACTGAAATAAGAGAAATCGAAGGGAATTTTTGTTTGCAGATTTGGGTCGCCGAACAGGTGTGAAATAAAAAATAGACGACGGCGACGGTCGTGTCGGTCGCAGCGAGATCGCACGACGCGCATCTCTAACGAGGGTGCATTTATAGGGCACGTAGGTGGCAGAACACACATCTGTATGTAACATGTGTAACGTATGCAGCCGGTCGCAACCGGTACGCTGTTTGTCGCGTGTACTGTAAATGCTTTCATAAAGTTACACGTGCTCGCAGTCTCCGCTGCCGTAAGCGGCCTTCGTGTCGCTGTAAGTAATGACGAGGATATCAACGGCGGGTCGAAAAGTCGGGTCGTAAGGTGAATTGAGGTAAATGCGCTTGTATTCGTTCCGTTGCAGCGAGGAAATTGCCACGGGAAGGAGAAACCGTTTCGTGAAGACGGCGGAATCTTGATCGCTCTTAGTGTTCCGTGCGTTTGTTCTATGCTCACAATTTATCATTACCTATTTTCCGAGCCGAATAATAAAACGATGGAAAAGTACGTTAGAATTGCTGCAAGTAAAATGTAAATTTTAAGTTTCGCGTTGCTGAAAGATGAAAATATTTTTAGGTGAGGTACGAAGATTAATATTCTTTATATAATCCACACTGACGTGCGTTTGCAAATTCTTCTGGAATTTTATTCTATTTTTTTTTAAAAACTTGCACCTTCGTAAGTTGCTCGAGAAACGGTAATATTAAGTCAAGGTGCAATTAATTACTCGTTTGTCGATATTACGCTAGATGCAATTTTTCCGGCAGAGACATTTGATCGACGCCCGCGCTGCGCCGTAATAATTCACTTTTAAGACAGTCTTCGATCAATCAACTCCAGTTTATACGTCTTTTTCCTCTCATTCTACTCTTCATAACATGTGAAAGAAAATCAACATTATTTATATCGCATTTTTACAGTTACATCTAAAAATAGTTCAGAAATTGTTAGGCCAAGATACTGTCTATTTCCAAGGCATGGAAGTGTGACTTCCAAATTTTGTAGGAGATTCATTCGGTCTCTCGGAATCGTTTCTCTTGGGAATATTTTAACGCAAAATGTTAATATGTACAAAAGTATCTTTAGAAACGTATTCTTCACATTTTTCCATTGATACACACCCACTTTCATACAAAGGAATATTATTCGACTGCACCGCATACAATCGCAACGAAATTATTTAACGGCCAGCTAGCAGCGTGCTGTAAACAATACTCGGAAATTCGCATTGCAATCTGTCGGACAAAGGGCCGTCCGGCTGTATCAGGGCTTGGACGATGTGCTTTTATTGCCCGGCAACCGGGGTAGCCAGTTGACCATCGACCATGAACGAACCGCCTCTTTCTGGTCGTCTCTCGCAGTGCTTTCGTCAGCAAGCCGCTGGTGTGTCGCTGCAATTGTATATCAGGTGTGTGGCACTTTTTCGATAAATCCGTCGTCGTTTGACGATCGAGCGGTCGCTAAAAGGACGATTATACGACACACGGGCGCGATTTCGCGTTCGAGTTCGCCGTCCCGGCACGACATGAGAGTGTTCCATCGGCTATCTATTGTTCCCCGACCGGTACACACTTCGTTACGAACAATCCTGATTTTATTACTCGGAACTCAGAAGAGAAAGACGAAATTGCATGTACGAGAGCGCGATTTTATTGCCGAGCTTGTAGACAGCACGGTAGATAGAATTTATTTCGAATCTCTGGGACAAGTCTCTCCAGAATAGTAATTCTCAACAATATTAGCTGTAAGTTGAGTGTAATAATATAGAGCTCGAAACTTTGATATTTATTCAAAAAGATGTAAACGGATGATATCTCTGAAATAGCTGTTTGAAATATTAAATCATTTCTATCCCAATTTTATTTTTAATTAATATCTCTGCTCCTTCCAAATTATGCTCTGTTATTGTCTTTAAACCTATTTTCCCCGAAACATTTATAACACTTACTCGCTGTTGTTGCACCCAAGTTTTCAATTGATTGTAATAACAATCAGGATTTAGAGCGTTTCCAACGCGACGATAAAATTGGGACAACGTTACGGAAAAAACTGGAGAGTCATTAAAAAGTTTTGATTACTCTCTCCTTTAACTTTGCACTTTTCATTTGTAAGCAGGTGCGAAATAACACCATAAAGTGCAAAGTACAAAGTGCGATGTGAAGAAGCGGAAAAGTATTATGAAACATGGCAGCCGTAATCGATATCGTGCGAAATCGCGTGAAATTGCAAATACCACGGAATCAGAATTACATTCGGAAAGAATAATTTTTTTTTACGATACCACGGGGGGCAAGCTGTGATTTATATCTATCGGAAAGTAATTTTCTTAACGAGACGCGCTCGACATCGCACGGATTTTAAAAAGTTCCAGCGGCACAATGAAACGCGCTGTATCCATTAATCGGTGGCATAATGCATCGATAACGAAGGGAAACCGGGCTATTACTAGGCGTAATCTACGGTTGGAACTTTGCGAGACTCGGAGGATCGAAACGACTTCGGGGATAAGGAGCCATTCTTCCACTTTGGAGCCAGAAAAGTTCGTAATGGGAATACGATTAAATTGCAGTTGGATTGCTAGAAAAATATTGCCATGCGATGCACGAGAACGTCGTTAATCTCTCAGGGAATTCAAACAACGCCCGAACATTACGCTCGAACGTTACCCCAAAGACTTTTGTGTCTATCCAAGAATTCTTGCTTCTCGTATATTAGCAGAAACATTCATTAATCTTAATCGTTTTATAGCCAGTATTATTTAATATGAATCTTTAAGTTACGGATGCACGAGAGTGTCGTTCATCGCGAATTTTTCTAGAACGTAAAAAAAAAAAGATTTTTTCTTTTGTAATAGGTGAATGAAAGGAAAACTAAATTAAAAGAATGAGTATTTCATATCGAATACAAATCGATTGGCTATCATATATTATATTTCGATAACGAATTTATTCGTAAAATCTACATTGAAACAAATTGCTTCGCTTTTACCCAGATTATATACTTAATAGTGCGCGCGGGTGATAATAAAATTATACACCACCAGAATAACTGACCGCATATCAAACCAATTATAGGATATCGATTTTTCTTTTTCCTTCGAGTGCTTTAATACATAGTGGCTCGATAATGCCTCTCAAGCGAATTATTGGCAGGCAGCTTTCTTTCGACAAAGGACAAATTGTACGATGTCCTTATATCTCTGTAATAACTATTTCACGTTTTTAGAACTAACCCGTAAAAGTATGAGCATACAATTTAAAATATCGACATTTATCACGTTTAATTTCTCCACTGTAAATTTACGTTTTTTATTTAAGTGAAGAAAGTAACTAATTTCATTTCTCTAAATTTCACAGTTTTTTCTGGTTCCGAAAATTAATAAATTAATTTAATTAATAATGTAAAATTAATAAAATGCAAAATATAGATGATATGCCAACATTTGAAAGACATGCGAAACTTTTCAACGATATTCGCACGTTTCTGAGAATTTTGCGAATGTTCTACGAGGACCTCTTTAGCATGCAATTCAATTCCGTTTTACAGTGTCTTTTTCAGCCACCTGCTATGTTGGTTCAAGTTTGGATCCCTGAAAGTCAAAGACAAGCGCGACGCCGCGCCATTCGTATGCTACTTTTCACTTCGGCAACAAATATGAAGCCGATGCACCGGCTGACACCGGCCCGAAAATCTCTAGCTCGCGATTCCGATCCCCCAGTTACCGCCCCTACATCCGCGCTCTCTTTCGCTTCAGAATTAGTTGGAAAGTCGAGAGCTACGATCGCTACGTGCTTGAAATAGGAAAGTCCATCCATATTCTTTTCGCGCTCGCCTTTTTCATTTATACGGGGAGAACGCCTCTGCATAAACGCGCCGAAATTTATGGCCGCGAAGAGCCTCATTTCATCCCCTTTCTGTTCAGACGAAAGTGAGCGCCAATCCTCTTTGTTGGTCCCTCTCTGTTCTCCAAAACGATAATTAATTATGCACCAACCGAATTTCTCAATCTACCGAGGCTCGGATCCGAGATTTATTTTGCGCTTTGATCGAGCGACAATGGCCCCTTTCTTTTCTCAGTTAAATTATTACAGTTGCTTCATGTACATGTAATACCCGAAACTTTAATTTTAAGTCACTCTTTCCGAGTTCAAAATCCATTTTTTTATTAGCAAAAACAATAAAAAAAAATCATCGTGTAATTTTTTATTTTTTTAAGATAATATGCTTATAATTTTAAATCTCTTTAGATTAAAATTACAAATGCAAAATTAAATTTTGTTAAAATAAAGGTTATTCGAAATTTTAATTTGAAGGCTATAGGTTTGTCACCTATTTATTTATGGATGCATATAAAACGAAATATCACATAACATTTTAACATTTTGATAACATTTTACATCGTTGATGGAATAGAATAATATTTAATAATACTTTGATAGAATAAAAGTTAATGTTTAAATGCATTTATCCATTACATTTGAAGCGTGCGGAAATATGAAATTCCAGCAAATACGAATTTCGAAATTAATTTACGATGTCATTTTCGCAGAACGAACCGATGCACGTGTCGCGACTTAGTATAATACTTAATTAGTCCACTCTGTTGTATTTAATTAGTCGACTCTCTGTTGTATTGCGACTGCCGTAGCCTGTATTAAATATTATACATTTAATCGTCGTGTCGTTTCAATTTAACCGCTGCAGTTTGTAAAGCTTTCAATCTCAACATACAGTAAATTATCAAAATCGATTTTTTTGACATTAATAACACTAATAAATACGCCGAAGATAACATATCAGATCCGATTTTAATTCGAGATGCTTTCGCACATGTGTACACTATAAACGTCGTTTCTCATTTTGAAATATCTTTAGATATTCATGAAGCAGCGCGTTTACGTTTCCTTCGACATTCGATTCGTTGGTGCGATAAGATCGATCTCAACCGGCGCTTCACTACCGGAAAATATCGTGCTGTCTACGACGTTAATCGAGCTGTTATCCGATCGCTCTCGATCAGCGACTGCTAATCCCAACGAACACTGAATTAGCAGTTATCTTTATCGCTCTGTACAGGCACGTTCATTTCGAGCGCTTGACAAACGCATTCCCGGGGAAGAGGAATGGCGATTGTGAATGGCCATAATAACATGTGACGTTGCGATAAAACTTTGTTAAACAACCGGCAGGCCTGGATTTGTCACCGTCGCGAGCGCGGCCGCGGTGCATATTTGCATACGGTTGACATCGTTGGCCACAACCATGCTTTATCCGCGGCTATCAACATTATTTATGTTAGTCTTCGTTTAATTAGTCGACCAGCCTTCATAGAGACGATAATTAACGCGATCAAATCGATCATCACTACTGATTGTTTAATAACTTCTTCCCGCGTTATGGTACAATAGTTTTTTCCATTCACGTTTATTTCATACGTGAAACATATCTACACTTATGCAAAATATTTTGAACCGTATCATCTTAATTATAGTGACATTTCGGGAAGCTCTGTATAAGTGGAATAATTTCGTTTAAACTCAATAACGATCCATGGTGAAGCGAACAAAAGAAAGCGCGAGCGCATCGTTTACCTACGATATGATGTTACAATTACGTTACTTCAGCCTTTCTCAGCAAGAAAATAGTAACTCGCAGCTAACGATCTTGCGAGCATCTGAAAAGAGAACGTTTGCCTTTTGTTGTGGCGCGTCCCCGCGTCATGACGCGTACATAGAGTTGAGATAATATAGCACAGTTTTGCGACACAGTTAACGCGACAGGATAATAATAGTGTATTTTAATAATAACGGTGTATTTTATATATTGTATGCAATATATTGCGAATTCATGTAAAAATCGTCCGCACCATACGAAATGCGAACGCGTCGCCCCGCCGCTTCCATTCCGCGGAGATGATATTTTTGCAATTAAGTCCGCCGTGAAAACCCTCGGAGGTTCGCCTACGGCGGCGTGTGCAGTAATCGCTTTCGGTTCGCATTTGCGCGATGTTACGGACACCGCGTTACTTTCTCCTCTCGCGAGAAGCGAGAGAATCGTGTAATTCGCATGATCGGATACGGTCGTGTGCGATAGAGCTTCCCTTCGAGCGACAACGCTGCGGTAACGTCGCGATTTTCCACCCCGATTGTTTCCGTGAAATAACGTTAGCGAAACGTTTGTTTTCGTATGCGCCGCTGTCCATCAGAAACTAAAGGGGAATCAAAATAACTGGCGATTTCTCTGCGGCCTTTGTATTCGGCGTACAGTTTCGATTAATCCCAACGAATGCCGAGATTTTTGCGCCCGTTATTTCGATGCCGCAATCAAAAGACTCGCGTTCCGATACACTACTAAAAAAAGCACGAAAATACGATCCTAGGAACGAAATGTAAAAAAAGGGATTGGTATCAAACGAGCGAGCTTTAGATAATCGATTTATTCGTGTTCGATACCCCTTTTCTTCCTAAAAGCAGTTATTTTTAATTGTTTCTGAGTAAATAGCCGTTATTACGTAGCTTGAGCAACCCTTCGATATACACATTTATTGTACATTTATTTCTCGATTTTCTTCATTAATATATATACAATGAATATAATTTTTTTTTTAATTTTGTCGATATTCTTTGTGACATAGCTCGAAATATAACACAAAACGTGCCGATATCGATTTATGTTCGGTGTAAAGCCGCAGCAACTAATCATCTATTATTGCCAAAAACAACAATCGCAATAAATGCAGTTGTAGGTACGTGTAGAATGATGGCGAACATTTCGATACAATGACCGCGGTATAGTGATGGTAATTTTCGCATTGCAAAGCGGTAATTAGATTTGACCAATATGCCAATGAACTGTTCCACTGAAACGCGAGGCACGAGATGAGAAATTTTTCGCCACTAAATGAGAAATTGCAGAGCGGATCCCGCAAAACAGTTACCGTTCTTCTATCTTCTTTTTCCTCCGAGATAATTAGACGTATTCAAATGAAGCCGGAAATCCCTTCACGTTGTAACTTCAAGTGAATTTTGCACGTGCTTCGGCTAATTTTTCCTTCGCGGAGTGCAAACGTCATACATTTCGAGCAATTGCAATTTGCGAATTTTTTCCCTTTGCCGAAAAGCTTATTCAGAAGCGCGTCAAATTCTCTTTGTTATTAAAACGAAAATCCAAATTACTTGCATTGCAGAGGCATGCGAAAAAGAAACATATAAACATTAGTAAAATATTCCTGTTAATATAAAATGTATTAGACGGTGCAAAAATATAAAAATAATATTCTATTGTTAATATAATTAACATTAGTGCATAAAATTATGTACGTACGAATTAATATAAACAAAGACAGCGAAATTATTAAAAGAAACTGTAACGTAAAAGTAGAAAATAATATCAAATAGTTAATATCAAATAAGATCAGATTTACTATATAAAATGTACAGTAGAAAAGTAACAATTGAAGAAACGGAACAATTGCGAATGACAAAGAATTAAATATCTTATATCTATTATTTCTTTTTCAATGTATATGATATATATGAAAAAATATCCATCTGTCTGTATAATTCTATTGCGATAACTCAAAGATTAATGCGTTTAAATATGTCAAAGTCAATCGGACTTGATCCAGAAGAGTCTGGTGGAGTGATATGTCGTTCGAGAAATTGCGGATGAAACGCGGCGCGAACGAACTTGTTTGGGACTCCGAACTTTTAAATGTGTATCTACGATCGGGTGGTGTATCGCTCTTCTACGGTCCGGGGACCTCGAAACTTGTCTCAGATGAACTTTATCGTCGTCGATTTTTCACGACTTGCACCCGTCAATGACGCGACACGCCCCTGGGAGAAAGTCGTCGATTTGCCGAATCTTTAACGATGGCGGTAGATACAGTACGCGACAAGTGGTTGGCACGAACAAAAGAGACTCTGCCATCATGAGGAATCGCGTTCTTTACTCGTATCGAAAGTTATATTGATTGCTCTATTTGGAAGACTTTATTTTCACCCTACATTACGTAGAAAACAAAAATATATCTCCAATGAATAAAGTTCCGGCTGGATTTCGAATTAAAAAAAATGCGAAAAATATGCGATTTTTGAGGTATCTCTTAAAATTGACATATTTTTCTTAAAAATGAAGATATTTTCACGTGTTTTTAAATTTTTATTGTGAAATGTAGTTTTACGTGAAAGACAGAAAAAAATATTTTTATAAAAATAAAGTGTCATTACATATGTTTAAATTATATTAAAAATGGAAAGCCGATATATCGACTCTAAAGTATTTTTCGGAAAACTCACGAAACCGACTCTAAGGTACTAAAAAGGTTAACAAATTCATTGCAAACAAAAATACATGCATTAATTATTTCCATTAATAATTCCATCGAAGCAGATTTCATCGAGCGTTTGCACGTACGTGCAGAGCTTTGTCGCGAAAGGGATCAGATTCGCGTGTGTGGGTGTAACCGGTTATTAATTTCGATCGTGAAAGGGACGCTGAGCGAATCTCGCCTAATGCGCATACGCATATTACACATGTATTCGGAAATCAGCGCGAGCACGTGCGAATACGTCCCGAACCTATTTAGCTAGATTAAATCAATGGAGGATCGGCCGAGAGATGGGTCAATGTACGAAAATCCACAAACGCGCACAGCAGTCGCATTATGTCCCCGGGACATCGTAATCGCATTAATTGCATTGACCGACACCGAGATCACCGGTGCACAAACGCAGCGGCCGGGAATTCGCCGCGGACAAGTTTGACGACGGGAAATTTCCGATATTTGTTTCGCGCTCGAAGTTGACAGGCCCCCATTTCGAATTGATGGCGACCGAGTATCGAGTGCCGCTGCAGCGGAGATGAATCTGGCCGCGGAGCAGATGGCTCGCGCGAAATATCCAAAATCGTTTGTAGTTCACGGCGTTATTTTTTGCGAACGCGGTCAGGCGAGCCTTAAAAATATACTATCTAAAATATTTTAGGATTCCACCTGGAATATCTCATTTGCTAAAGGTGTATATGCGAGAACAAATGTCTCTTGGAAAATTTATGACGATTAAATGTCAACCGGTTTTGCGGACTCTCCTCATGCGATAAATATACAATCGCATCATTGCATGACGTGATAATAATACGTTTATTTCGAAAGCGCAGGAATGCATAAAGATCGGATTATCATGAAATCATACGAATGAAAAGTATTCGCGCATCCGATTCATATTCAATTTTGCTTACACAGCATATTCGAATCAATCAGTCTCGTGATAATATTTATGATTCGGAGATCAACCGTGATTAAAATCTAAATTTCTGTCAATCAATGATGCGCTGTTTTCAAAATATGAATATGTCATAGCACAATACCGATCGCGAATTTTATAAAAAAAAAAAAACATATGTAACGATTATTACATGCTAGATGGTTGTTGAATAATCCAATGTAGAAATAGCTTGCAACAAAACTAATTAGATCGAAAATAAAATATTTATATCTGCGCTGGGAGGTGAGAGAAAAACAAATTGAGAAAACAGAATTTTCAGTTCTCGGCTTCGCGAAATGGAGGACATGCGAATGATCGATTTGTTGAGTGAATTAATGATAAATAATTTCTCGGTCATCGATCGCCGATAAATATAAGTTCATCAAGAGCGAATTAAATCAGTATTTGCTCAGTAATTTCGTGTCGGCCAAACAAAATTAATCAGACGCGGAGATTAAAATACATTGCGAATTTTTATTTTTAGATTATCTTATTTATTTTTCAATTTTTCTCATTTCTTTCTCGCGCAATGGCTTGATTAAATGCCAAGTGTTTAACATTCTTGCTACTAAGTATGTTTGATAATAACTAATTACTTGTTCTCTCAGGTACACAGGGACGTGCTAAAGATAAGACGACACTGTCTACGAACTCAAGCGTGTCCTCTTAGAGCTTAAGTAGTTGCATGAACCTCATAAGCAGTATTCATGATGCTGTTTACTTTACAGTGATATAAGTATGGTATAAGTGATGTAAATATAGAATGTACATACAAGAAACTCTCCTAAACAAGATGAATTTAACAAGAACAGAAATAACTATTTGGTCAGATAAATTTCAGTAATCAGCTTTCGATAACTCTGATTAATTTTAATTTAAATTGTCAATTTCTTTTACTCATGATAGTTCCAATCCGAATATGGACAGACAAGAAAATTTAAATTGCGTTAACCTAAATTGGTTTTATTTGTAAAAACTAAATTTAAGTTATTTTTATCTATCTTTAAAAAAAGTCCAGTTTGTGAGAAAATAGTGATTATATTTATATTTACTTGAATAAATAATCTTTCCTTTGTATTATATATAACCAGCGAAAGAAACAAGAGAGAGGGAAGAGAAAGAGGTTTAAGATCTAGGACGAGACAAATATAAAAAACAAACTGTGTCAGAGACAAACGACGTCGGTGAAGTCGCGCGTAAGATATTACAATACGAGTTTAGAGTACCGCGAGCGAGATAGGATGGGTATCCATCGCTCATAAGGGCTGCATGCAATTTGTGTGCAAGCAGTCCCTTTGATAAGGACGCTTAAATCGAACGATGTTTTACCTCGCGATTGAGCGGCTTCGCCAGAGTGATGACACCGGTGCGCGGGTTGACGACGAAATGGTCCGTGAGTTGTATGCCATATTTTACCGGAGATCCTTCGGGATCGTGGCCCTTCAGGACGAACACTTCTGTGCCGACCTTGGTCGATTCCGAGAGCGGCAGGCCCGTAGGGTATCCCCCGGCCTCCAGGATAGGCGGCTCGTTCACGTTGTTACCCGCTGGAACAACAAAAAGAAACGTTTGTTTTCGAGAGTTTCTGTTGTTGGCGATCACCCACACGCCCGCGAAATCCCATCCTATGTACCTTAGCAGGTTTATTTATTCCTCTCGTTAACTCCCCTTTACACGCTACAAGCTGCGTTCGCTCGAAACAAAATGTCTAGGGTGTCCCGAAAGTTACGAAAATATCGAAGTATGAACAGTTTCTCAGTTTATTATAAACTCTGAGAAAATGTAAAAAGAATTGAATAATGTTTTAAAAACGCATACAAAAAAATCTTATTCATTAATTATCGTTAATTCAATTTTCCAGAATTTTAACTTGCAGATCGGAATATATGTTTGAATCAAAGCAAGTCAAGAAATAAAAAATTGTCGTCGCAATTTACACTATTATGGCTTTTTTTATTTAAATACATATGTCAATTACTTATTTGGCCCTACAAATGTATTCCTCTTTTGGTCTACACATGTCAATATTTGAAACTTCTGATTTTTACGATTAAGATGATACACTAATCAGGACAGGTGTATTAGTCATTGCGTGAGTCGATGAATTCAATCACTAAGTATACACATAGTGCAGTCGCGCATCTATCGCGCATAAATACTGTCGGATCGATTTAGATGATTAAGGCTACACGAGCTAAGTAGATTATGATTGATGTATCCGTTGCGCGGAAATCGATTTTTGCCCGCCAATATCGCCCGCCGGACCTGTCGATAATCAATTTCGCTACGAGATCCGGAGCTTAGTGTTTTCATGCTCCTTTTGCGACAGGCGCAATCAATACGGAAATCCCAATTCAGTGCGTTGAACAAGAAAATATATTGCGTCGTCAGAGAAGCTTTCCCGGTTCTTCACATTATATCATTATATCGTTTGAAGACGAGAACAAGAGAGGAGAATGCTTTGTCACGAGAGATAAATGCTTCGGAAAACGGATTCTTGAGCGTAAAACCTAATAACTCTTGTATTTCTCTGTGAAAGAAGAAACTATCGAATTATTCATATCTAAGGAAAGCATTTATGTCATCTATAATTTTTTCTTGTGAAGAAAGGAACAAATTTAAAGTCGATATATCGCACTGTATACTTAAATGAAATGCCTTCTTTTCTCGTATACGATATTTCTAAATTGTCTGTTTTGAAAAGAAAAAGTTTTCTCTTTCGACATTTTTCTTGCGACGTTCATGTTGGATGTTTTATAAGCAGATAACGTTATTATATTAAAAACTTAAACTAATACTTAAAAACAAATTGCAACTAAGCATTTGCCTTTTTATTTTTCTTATAATTATGTTCCCATGGCGTGAATGTAAAAAAGTAAAAAAATATCGAAACCCGTAATTAAAGTATCGGCGAAACGAAAGAAACGGAAATCAGTGGTGGGACACCCTGTACAATCACCTCGTCCCCGGCTCGCCCTCGGATGAGCTTTGTTCGCGGCGGGTCACGGCACTCCGGGACTCAAAAGAGCCCGGAGGTCTCAGGCCGCTAATTCGACGCGAGCACCTCGGCTCGACCCCGTAAGCCCGAAAAGTCGTAAAACTATTACCAAGTTGAAGCGTACGAAGTGGCCCCCGCAGCCGTGGAAACTTCTTTCCGAACTTTCGCAGCTTCTAGTCGGAAATTGTAGCGGACGTAATAGATACATCGCGGGCTTTAAGATTGGCCAGCGGGGCTCGCTATACTTTTTTACGGACCCCATTCGACGCGAGGATACTGCTGCGGGACTGCAGCTGCGGCTTTCCGCACCTCTCTCTTCTTTTTTCTTATCTTTTCTGTTCCCCCCCCCTCCTCTCTCAGTCTCTTTTTCTCAACAACGGCCAAAACCATGTAAAGGAGCCTCTTCGAGGAGCAACGATAATCGTTAAGGGGTAACGACGTATGCGATCGCGATCTTGTTCCTTTCTTCGGGGTCATCGTTGCCACTACCGTCGCAGACTCACGACCGTCGCTTAGAATTTTTGCCATTACGCGTCGGGTCGTACGACGCCGTCGTAACGAGTCTAGACTTTTATGCGAATAGTATGAGCCTCGTAAATAGGAAAATCGTGCGGCGAAGTACAATACAATGCCGTTAACCCGGGACCGTTCGAGAGAGATCCATTACATTTACAAATCAATGATAATGGAATAGTTGAAAAATTGTTGCAATGAATAATCGGGGAAAAATTATCAACAGCTAGACTTTTAATAATAATTTTTAGCGAATTAAAAATTAAATTATATTTTTCTTTTAGTAGAGCCATGCTAAGACAAACTGTGTTACTTCTGTTATCAAAAATGCAACGACAGAATTGTTTTATATTAAAAGGCGCAGCAAGATCTTGCATGATGAAAGCAACAAAATTGTATAATATTTATTTGGTTTTAATATCTTTATGTAACATGGTTGTGTTATGTAATGAATATTAATAATTTATATTAATATTAATATTCTATATTATTCTAAAATTATATTAATTATAAGATGTAGAAGACAAACATTCTTACAGAAGTCACTTTGATTTCTTACGATGTTGAAAGCATGGAACAACGGGAAGAAGAATCGTGATTCAGTACGATTCCAAGAAGTTCGTCAGTGGGAGAGATAAAGCGAAGTCTCTGCTGGAAGTTCCGCTGCTGCATCGAAGAAGTAAGACTGTTGGAAACGGCGACCGTTGTACGCACAAATTTTCTCTGATCTATCAAAAGAGAAGCGGCAGTAACTTTTCTCGAGGAAGTTTTCTTTAAACGCATTTTGTAAATTCAAATAAGGGATTCGAGAATGACGCGGACTGAACTTTCCTCGAGCGAACGACGACGAGCGAGTGACAAGCGCGTTGACGGTCGATATCGAGCATGAAAGATAATAATCGAATTACCATAAATCTCAATCGCTAACTACCGTTTCGTAAGTCTGCATATCTCTACCGCTTCCCAATTAATCGCTGAACTTTCATCCGACATTTTTCCGGATCGTCGTTTAATCCCTATCTCGCACAAAGATCAAAAGACTGCCACTGAAAGAACATGTTCCTGCTACATGGAAAAAATTACACGTTAAATACGTTTGAAAATACGTTAATTAATACTCTTTAACGCTAAAGGTAACGTGAATCTGAGCGACGAGGAGCAAAAATTTTAGAAATTTTAGAACGAAGAGAAGATCATCTACGACCATTTTTACCACCCTTTGCCTTTACACAATTACGCATCTCGTGAATCGCACTGAAATTCGCTGAAATCGACCCGCTCGTGGGATCTGCCTCGCGCGATTGCGGGCGGGCGAGCGCAGTTGCAATTCCGCTGTAATTGTCACCTTAATTGCGCGAAAACTCGCGGGATAATCGGCGCCGTGAGGATCTTCTCGGGGTCGCGAAAAAACCAGTTATTACGGGGAATTGACGGGGAAATCGAAAAGCCAGATAAGGCTGAATCGGTAACCCGCTCTTGCCGTACGACTGTCCTCTTCGAGGTTGAACTCCATGCAATCATGGCTCGAGGCTGCGATCTCACTGTCTCTCTCACCTCCCCTCCCATTCCAGCCTCCGCTCACTAATCTTCTCCATTTCCGAATCGTCCTTCCAGCGACAACCCTTCGCGTGCGATAAGGAACAATTTTCGCGTTGTGAGTCTCTCCTAGGCGCACTTATATGATCCTCTCTCTTCCCATAAACCGCGTTATTGTCGACCGTTTCCTCGTCACGCCATTAACCCTAAAGTCAGCAATTCTGCGAAATAAACGCGTCTCACCACGTGGGACCAAAACTTTTTCGAAAAACGACCGCGTTCTATATTCACTTTCTGTGATCTCTCTCTCTTTATCACTAACTTAAGTGTCTATAATTATTACAGTAATATTAAACAATTTATATTATATTAGAAATATGTCGACGTAATAAAATTATCAATTTTAGAATAAAATTATAAAATTTAATTATATGAAGCGATCATTTAATATATAGTAAAATTATAAATCCAATTTTACAATTGTGATAATGTGGCAGCATGATTTATAAGATCGTTAATAAATATCAATCATTCGACTATTCCTATTAAAATGTCATATTATTGTTAATATTTCCTTCCTATTTTCAATACATTACAATAAATTATTAGTTATCCATCATAAGTTGAAAATAAACATCATAAAAATGCGCGTAACTATAATATGAAAGATTAATGTGTTATCGTAAAATGGAAACCAACGGAATAAAACAGGTCGTTGTCCGGAAATTGAACCGCACGAAAATAAATCTTCACTAACATGGAAACCTGGTGTTCTATATAATATTGATAAATATCGATCGTAATCGGTTGGTGGTTGGCCGTTTTTGTCATAATATATCGTATCTTTCCACGACGAATCTTTTTACTCCTGTCACAGTAAATTATCGATTTTTCCTGGACACTGTTCATTTATTTGCAATAAATTATTTCTTCCCTTTTCCTATTGTAGCATATTCGAAGTATGGAAAAGTCGCGTGACATTTCGTAAATTAGGTCAGAATACAATTCGAGAATGGATGTATGATATGACAGATTGAAAATATATGTCGTTTACATTAAGGTTTAATATAATTTAAGTTGAAAATCGAGTTTCATCAAAATACGAAAATAAATCTTAAATAACGGATGCGCCGTTATCTCGCCGTGCAGAGGAACGCGCCGCCGTGTGAAAAGACGGAAGATGAAAAGAACTATTAGAAATTGGTTCCGTCTGTTACTTAGAGGATTTCGTGCGATCTAAAAGGAAGGGCAAACCGTTTGGCATAAAGGCAAGAACCATTAGCTTTATTTCATCTGAGTGCCACAGCGTCTATATGACAAGATAGATACCTCTGGATTCTGAGAAACGTGTGGATCCGCGCTTCTGTAGCTTTATAGAATTCACAGCGGATGAAACTGCGAATATTCAGTTAATTTCCTCGATGGATACATTCGCATAATATATACGGTAATTTAAATGAAAGCAATCTTATTCTCGACATGTAAACAGTTTTGAACTTTTCTTTAAAATTTAAGTGATATAGAGAATGTTTTTAGATCTGCACCGAATAATGAAAAACGTTCTTATCTATGATCTTCAGATTTTTGAAGATTAATATCATCAATGAAATTTGTTTTGTCTATACTTATCTTTTATGAAATAATAATTACTATTATAGTTGTGTGTGATAATTAATATCAATTAATATATGGATACTGGTATAATCAATTAATTTGTAGCTTTAAATTAGTACGAGTTCTCATCAAAACATATTACGCCAAGACGATGCATAATTAAGATATAAAAACCCTGTAACATCGCTTGAGATTAATTACCATAAAATAGCCGTATTTTCAGCGCGGTAGGAAATTAACAGGTTCCTCCGGTGTTATCACACCGCTAAGATGTCCAACAATTAATTCATCGCGCGCGATATCCTCTTCTGTTTCGTTACTTCTGGTTTTCACAAATTCTCGCGAAACCGAGGAAAGTCGGAATTTAAAACCCGGAATAAATTAGCAGACATTAAACGGTGATGCCGGTACTAATAGCTTGCGGTTCGCTAATAAACAAACAGATCGCGATAAATTCATCCTCCTTACAAATAATATTTGAAGTTTCTATCAAAATTTTAAATTAAAAAGATCTAAATTTTGGAAAATTGAGAACGTACTTTGCACAGATGCTTTGTTTTCGTAGTCCCTATTTGTCGACTGTATTTCTGTACTTGTTTTTTTCATAGTTGTAATTCTTCATGAATTCGATTTGCGAATTGATGATGTGTGACGCAAGAATCGGATCTTTATTCTTGGAACACGATCTGTTTGGAATTCGATGAAGCTACCGCGATCCTGCCGCACCATTAGCCAAAGAACGTCCAATGCATTAGAAGGGAGAATTGGATAAACAGAAAGCGCGCGCACTTCTGACGTCTATCTCGAAAAATGACCATTCCGGCGCGGAAATCGAGAGTGGTCTTTCGGGAGTGTAGCATTCCGTAGTTACACAAGTAATCCCGCGATATCGACCGATCGCCTTAAGCTCGCTCGTGAAATCGGATTTTCGGGGGACGCGCGGCCGTCTTGCCATCGAGCAAAGTGCTCCGCCAAAACTGGCTGCAAGGAGCGCAAATAAAAAAAAGGCGGAAAAAGGAAAGAAAAAGATAAATGGATACTGAGGGATAGATAGAGGAAGCAGAAACGGGGAGACAGGCAAGACAGTGCCCAAACTTTCGCGCGGGATGATGAATATACATGAAGAACGAAAATGGAATAACAATAACTTTGGTATTTCTTATTCTGACATAAATAATAAATAATCGTATGATGTTGAGGATAAAAAAATGTCTTTTTTGATGCTAATATAAAATATTTCATAAGATAAGTCTAAATAAATAAAATAAAAATTATGCAATCACATCGAGTGCTACCTGCAATATCTTTAATTATTGATACGCTTATCATGTTAACACAAATATAATTGCACGATTTTTTTTTTGCAATCGAGAGTGCAGTTTTATTATTTCGAGAAAATAGCAAAAAGGGAGAAAAACGGCGTGACGGGAAAAGATGCGAAGTGAAGACGAGATTCTTTTTAAGATCTCCGTAAGGCTGCCGACTCGGGGAATTATTTTAGACTTGTTAATGCAATTCCCTTGAAAGCTCGCGCGGTATACCGCGAATAGGTGCGCGAGCACTCGCGCCACGTCGCCGTGGATCCGAAGTTCGAGGATAAATGTGTTGGCGTTTTACGCGGTATCTGCAGCCCCTTATATGCGCCGGCATGGCGGCGGCGCTCCGAGAGATCTACAGCCGTATGAGCGATGCCGTGGGAGCGCAGCCACTTCAAGATGCAGAAGCCTCCTCCTCTTTCTCGCGAGAAAGCGAGCGGTTTCGTAGTGCCGCGATATTGCGTCGGTTTCCCGCGAGATATTCTCAGCGCCCTTTACATCCCCTCGCGAAGAAACATAATTCTCTTTCGTTGCGGCATCATTCTTAGATTATGGTTTCAACGCGAATCGAATTAAAATTACGTTAAAAAAATATACTCGTAATTCGTAAAACAATTCGATTACAATGTTACTTTCGAACGTTGGACGAATTCTGCAAAACATCTCCTGTCGGTTGGCGAACGTGCAACGGCTTAATGCATAAGTTAGATCGCTCCGCTGGGGAAGAAGGGTTCCGTCGGTATCGCGACCGACTCGTACTACTTACGTCGATTCTATTGCGAGTATAGGAAAATAAATTGTCGATGCAATCGCGCTCGTTCTCTCCGCCTCTCGAAACCACCATGAATTTCGCTTATCTGACAGCACCTGGAATCAAATCTATTCGCTTCTACGAGCTTCATATACAATTTATCGTTGGGAATCGACGGGACCAGGCTATAGACAAAAGGGCCGGGGAGATACGTACTCGCGATACAGGTATTCCGATACATTTCCGATATCGTGAATGGAAGTCGGAATCAATGGCGTTACGAAATCATACACGTGGATTGCTATTGTGAGAGCCTGAAAGGCGCGAGATAAATGCCGCAGAAGAATAATTGACACGATTACCTTCACATACCGTTACAAGCTATATCCTGTGCACGTCAGAACAAGTTTTGCAACACATTGTTATCCCGTATAGCGCCGCTCAAACGGCGGCATCATTAATCTCGCTCGTTAGAGAACTCGCGCGACAAGTTGTCGAAGCAAAATTCTCAACAATAAATTTTCATCGGTGTTATTTCACCATGCTATTCCACCATGTTTAGAATTGCGATCTACTTTGCGATCGGTGTGTTGATGCTGTATAGGTATAAAGTTGTTCAATAATGCGACCATTAACAAAATGCATGCACAAATACTTGAATTATAAATGGCATGAGTCGAGTAAAGATTTGTTTGATGCAGAAAGTGGCTGTGATAACAAAATATAAATAAACAAAATATAACGTAAATGCATTTACTTTGCTTGTAAATAAAACGTTACCATAAAAAAAAATGGTATTTCACAATTGGTGCGCTTCAATGATCTGCATTCACATTTTATCTAACGATCAGTGGGGATTTAAAATATTTTTATCACAAAGAAAAATGGATTTTGCGAATAAAGAAGAAAATAAAGGGAAATAAACGATGAGATGAAAGAGGAAGATGAAAGAGGAATAAATGCATTCTAATGTAAAAAAGAACGAATTTCTTAAGAACTTTCACGATAATCGAAATCAACTATTTCCTTAGTTCACTGAAGAGACGAAACCGTATGAGGAAGGCAAATATAGTCCGGAGTTTATCGACAATGCGAATTTATGCCGGCTGTTTGCAGCGAGAAGAAAGCAAGGAGTATCCATAAATCGAGCTAAAAAATCATTATATGCAAGACAGCGAGAAAGTTATCGACTGATATCCAACGCGAGCGCGAGCATTGATGCGACATGCGGCTAACAAATGATATTTATCGATACTATAAAAAAGATATTGGCAAGCGCGGTCTCGATTTCTTCCATTCGATATATTTCTGCGGAAAATCTGTGGAACTACGCGTATTTCTATCATTTAATACATTATATGTAATGAAAAAGAGTAATATATTGGAAAATATATTTTTTTATACGTATTCATCCGATGCGTGATTCTCATTGTAACTCACTGTTATATTTATATTAAATCAAACATTTGAAATAAAGGCTGTATCGCATTACACGTTACAGAAGGAATTTTATATGAAAGCCAACATATGTATTGCGTATTTATTGATGTCGACAAGATTTAAATTTACAAAGAGATTTCTAATATCGATATTTGTGATATATTGATATTTTAATTGAATATTGTTTTCAGTATATTATTCAAAATTTATCTCAATGCTGCTCTTTCGATACTCATTACTATTACTATTTTTTAGAATTCTATCATTCAACTGAAATATTGTCTCGCTAGCTATTTTCTCTTATCGTTAGTCACCTGTCCGACTGACGAAACTGCGAAATAAATGCGCGTCCGAACTCGTCCTGGCATCAGGCAGAAAAGAAGCAGGACGTGATCCGAAGAAGCTGCCCGGGTGGTCGTTCGGGTCGAAAAGGTCCGAGAACCTTAATGGGAATCCCTGGCGGCAGCGCGCATGGATTTGCATGGTGAACCGACTTTTCGGGTTGTCGGGGAATCCTGTAGAGGGTACCGCGAACGACGAGGACGGCGAATCGGGGGTTCGGACCGAGACGAGCGGTCTCCGGGGTAACGTTCTGCTGTGCGCGGAATTAATCGCACCCGGTTACAAAAGAAACTCGTCGGCCATTGTGTCCGGGTCTGAACCCGTCCGGGATCAAAAATAATTAGTTCGGGAGAGCGTCGGCGTTCTTCTATCCGTCCCCCTCTATCCCCCCCATCCCCGCCACCAGAAACCCTTATCACGTACGAATCCCCACCCGTTTTTGTCACTTTGGCGAGGACTACGTGCGCGGATTGCAATTCGCTGACAACAGGTGAGGAAATAGCAATACTTTGTTGGGAAACCATTTTTCAACTTAATCGAAGCATTTCATTCTCGATTTTGAAAGCGCAAGGAAGCGATTAATTGGGGTAGCTAGCGTATTTTTCTTCCTCTCTCTGTATACTTAAATATTCTACACATCAATATTTATATTTTTTACATAAAAATTAAAATTGTCTTCGTTCTTTCAAAAATAAAATATGACGTTATATTTTATTATGTTTTTTGTATTATATTTATTTTTTATTTTTTATTATATTGTATGCGTATTAGAAGAACTCGTAAATATGGATTTTACGCTGTCTTTAAACTCACATATAAAAATGTCTCTAAACATTACGCCACCTCACGTCAAAGTCCAAAATGGACAAACAATGAACAATTTACGAAGTTTTGTCCCTCGATAAGGGACTCTCTCAGCAGCCGCACAATTTTTCCGATCTATTTCGCGGTCATGCGGCTTTGCATATTTTCGATATCGATTTCGCAGCTGGCTAGCTGTCGCACGGGAAAAATTTCGGTTAGACGGACGCGCAATATTACACACGCGCTGATTCCTTCCATCATCATCGGCCATGATCGTGAGAATCGCGGATGAAGTTTCCGAGCCAGCGCGAGATGCGAGTCGACGTGATGGCGAAACTTTTCGGGACTGCCGAGAGCGCGGCAAATTGCGGAGAGGCGTAAAAATTTTCGCGAGCCGTAAAAAGGAAAATTAGAATCGAGGCAACCTCTCTCCCGGCGAAATACCCTGTGTCTTCGTGGCGCGTGCTCGAGATACGTTCGGAACGATATCGCGAGGGTTTGCAATTACTGCGGCGAGGCGAATTGCGGGACGCGTTTACCGACGCCTTTCAAAGATCCGACCGAATGTAAAAAAAAAAAGGGAAAAAGGAGGGAAAAAAAGAAGTTGGCGCCGCGGTCTCGCTCCGGAAACTTTCTTACGGCTGACCGCGTTTTACCAAGACGCTGCACCTTAGAAGCGGCCTGTTCTCTCACTTTTAAAAAATTACCAAAGTTTCCTCGCGCGATCGTAATTCTAGGATAGTATTAAAACTCTAGTATCTGGCCGCGTCTCCGGCAAGTTTAATTTAGCGATCGGAATTGATCGCTTTTTCAACTTGACAGTGTCATCGCTTTTAATGACGTACTCTCTTTTTTCTCTCGCGACGTGATACCCGCTCTTTTTTTTCCGCCGTGAAAAATGCACTCTGGTTTTCAACTCATGCTGCAAAGGCAATTTGTCACATTTAACGTTAAACGAAAGGCAGGGAGAATATGAAAACCCGCAGCTATGGAATCAATGGAAAACACAATTGACTATATTGATTAGCTTATGTTCATTAATCCCAATTAGAGGTCCGAATTAAAGGTAAAATAATTAGAAAAAGAGATATTAAATTGTTACAAACCGTATTACCTCGGACATACAACGGGATGTTCAGAAATCGCGTTTCAGAAATCGCGTTTTGTTATATGGCGAATTTATGATAAATTTCAATCATTTCAATTCAATATAAAAAATTATTAACACGCAAAGTTACCGATACTTTTTCAAATTTGACTGATACAATCTAGGATTGGATTCAAAAAAAGGTCATGGCTTTTGAAGTGTTCTACATTTTGCCACATCTTGCATTTTGCGCAAGTTGGGACGCGAGTCACACTCGAACAACTTCAGTAACGAATGGAGCATTTCCCAGTCCTGGATGAGCAACGCAATCCCTGGGGAAATTAATCCCTGAAAAATCTCGGAAGCAACATCTTCCAGACAGTAAATTCTCAAAAAAACGGGGTGACTTGTATGCGGTACTGGGGGAGAAAAGATCGCGCGCGGACGTTCGTGAATTACAAATGAAATAAGATCGATATTCTCTTCGGGGAAATATCGATTCGAATTCCATCGGTGGTGTCACATAAAAGTGATGACATCACGTGTTGCCTTTAATCTAAATAATGTTAATACATCGCCGTACATGTTCTCTAAGACTTGATTAACTTTGTAAATTTTTGCGAGTAGAATCGGATAAAAAATATCCACTAATAAAAAAATATTGCAATGTGAATTTACTTCTACAGGAAAACGTATAAAATATTAATTACGGTGAAAAGAAATAAAGAAACAAAGTTATAATGCACATAACATATTTACACCAGAAAGAAGAGGCGGAAAAATGTAAAATGAGAGAATGATTTCGAGGCTATCTTTCAATTCCTACATACACCTCGAACTTTCATTCAGTAAAATTTAGTACGCTCGCATTTATTGTTCGCTACTTCACACGGCGGTGCATTATTAATGGCATCGTCCCGTTTCGCGCGTTACCTTTCGGGCTTGCAGAAGTACACCGGGGTTGCCACGGGCCTCGTAATGGCGAATACAAACTGCGGCGAAATTAGCCCCCCGAGAAAACGCCTCGCCGGGAGCTCGTTCCGGCGCCAGCAGATAAATTCTCGCGAAAAAACTTTGATGCCGCAAAGAACTGAAAATCGGGGTCGTACACACCCGCGCACGTCCGAGGGATGTGGAAAAATGGCGCGAACGCGAGGCAAACACACCCACGCACACACACACACACACACACACACACACACACACACACACACACACACACACACACACGTATACATACTCGTATACGCGTCCGGGCTATCCAAAAGAAAACAATACCCATCGTTCTTTTTATCCGAGAGTTTATTTTTCAGAAGATTTTTCTTCCGAGGATTGTTTCCAGAGGATTATTCCCGAAGACCGAAGCTTTTTTCTTGTTCAGATAGCACGATGTCTGAGGGAGATCCCGATGCGCTATCTTAAACGATAACACGCTGTCGATGGATATGAATAACCATGTTTTATCTTTCCCATGTATCGCGTTGTAGCGATCTATCGGAATATTTTATTTTGGTCTAGCAATTTAATTTAGTGGCGATAACGAAACGCAATATGCAATATTTTAATTCGCTTCAGGCGATGAGAAAAAAAAAACAGTTCGGTTATCGTTCGAAATAAGAAATTGGAAACTATAGAGACGAACTACATAAACTCACAGTCGAAATGAAGCAAAATTTTCTCTCAAATAATAAAGCTGAGTTATTGACTTGACTTCGAAGAGCTTTTTAAATAACAGTATCAAATTTCTCAGTTAATTAAAAAAAAAAGGACATATATTTATTGTAACGTAATATTCGAGTATTTTATTTTACTTTAAATAATGTTCGATTTGTCAGAAATTTTCAGGTAGAACTCCATTTGTAGAACTTCATTATGTCGCACAACTCAAACTTGCATATAATGTGCTGAATTCGATACTTTGGTCGAATTTGCAGCGAGCAAACTCTTTCATCAGCGAGAAACTTTAGCGGGTAAACTTTTTTTTGCGTATTCCGCAAGACGGGTTCATTCCGAACTACTAAATGAAGGCTGAAGCGGAAGCGGACTTACGATCGCGCGAAGCGAATGGAAAATTGAGCTAATATCCTCGTTCGAATAAAACCGTGTTAATCCGTCGACTTATGCGAGCCAAGTAATTGAAAGATAACAGCGAGCCAACTTTTTTTCAAGAATAACCATAATATTCGGGGCGTACCGCAGCCGTTGAATATGGTTTTTATCGTAAAGCCTTTAATCGATTTGAAATCGATTTCCTCCCCAGTGAAAAGGAACACTATTTGTTCCTCTACCAAGCCATGCGATCCGATATTAACGAGATGGAAGAATTATAATTAAAATTATGGAAGAATAATAATTAAAATTATTGGTAATCTGTTAATCGTTTACTTAATTAAAGTTTTATAACGTGATAGTTTTTTACATTAACGTGGCGGACTACATTCTTTCCCAAAATGATCTAAATTAATGGAAATAATATCGCGCGTATGTTTTTTATCTCCTCCACGTTTCGCAATTATTCAGCAATGTACTCTGTGATGCGAAAAAATCGTTATAAAACGGAGTCATAAATTAATGTCGGCGTTATAGCCTCTCCGATAAATAATTCACGAACGCGACGACAATCTCGCGAACGATCCGACTGTTTCGAATATGTCGAGGAACCAGAATCTGTTTTGGAGTTTTCCAATCAGGCCGCGATGCAAATATTTACGAATTTACGGTACGTCGCCGCGAAATTGGTGCCGACGGCGCTGACGGCGAATTAAGATAATTTGCATCTAAAGCACTAGCCGCGCATCTCGAATTTAATCCGTTGGAAGCGCAGTTTCGCTCCCGCGAAAGGACGTATAGACAACCAGATTTATGGGTACAGTTAGAAAACAATGTTTAGAACGCTTACTGATAAAATTAGAATATCAATTTTTGAAAATTTTCATAATGACAGCAATTAATTATAAATCATATAAAATAATAATGACATAAGAGAAATACAGCACAAAATTCATCTGAAATTCACAACGAGGGTTAATTTTAAATTGTTAATTTATTTCGTCAATTTTTTCTCTTTCTTCGACATTTCGTGTCTCTGCTTCGAAACTTCACGCAGTTTGAGAGCCAACGATGGGAATTGCAGTACACGGAAAAGATGAAAAGATCGGGATAGATACAAGGTGTCGCGCCGTTGTTCGCACTGCCGACAGCGAGGAAGTGGCGGCGTGACGGACGTCGCGCGATCGCGGGCGCGAAAATGCGCGTTGGCAAGTTTGTGCATTTTTCAGGAAACGCGAGTCCGTCGTGCGGCGGTAAAGTGACACGAGACAGACAGGATACCTGAGGCGCGCGGCAGGCGGCTCCTACCTCTGTGCGATCGCGTGTTTCTTTCGTGCCGTTCCGAAATGCCGACAATCCCTCCCGATTCATGTAGCCCGCGGATTTTCCCCGTCGCTTTTATACTCCATCCGCTTTATTACTTTCGCAATTTTCCGCCGCGGAGCCTGGCCGAAAGTTGCTAATGCCCGGCATTACCCGGAGGAAGCCGCAACTTCGACGTTTCGAGAGACTAACGGCCATGCGGGCGATATCTGGCCGAGGATGGCTATCTGCAGGTCGTTCTGAAAGATGAACGCGCCGTAAAAATGCCAAAGATTCCAGAGATCCTGAAAATCTTTCATGATTCTTTAATAACAAAAATTCAAATTCTTAATTAGTTGTATCGGTTGTCATCAAAATATCTATATTTTAAATAAGAATTTCCTAGTATATAAGAATATATAAAATAAGAATTTCCTCGTGTCTAACATTAGACACTTTGATAATAGAATTTAACTGTGAAATAAGATTAAGTTTTTAATTTAAATAACATTAAAATTTTAATTCAAACATCGACTTGTCAGTAAGAATACAGAATGAGAGGCAGAAAGTTAATGAAATATTCTCGCAGCTAAATCAGTTAACGAAGTTTCTATTCAGATAGCTGAAGAACATTGTTGATCGAGATTGCGTTCGATTTTGAAATGTTGCAAAGAATCGATTTCGATCTTGATATTCCAAAATTCTGTTTGACCGTATTTCAAATGGGAAAGTTTACAAATCCGTGATTAATTTGCGAACATTTTACACGTTGCCTCACGTATTACGTCAATAACGCGCATGCAGGAATTTGAAAGTGACGTAAAGCAAAATTCATGTGGATTTCCTAGCATCAAATACATTTGGCTTACCGATCAAATGACGCTCAGCATTTATTATTAAATTTATATGTGGTATTAATATAAAGCTGTGATTTTAATGAGGTCCCGTCGCTTATTGGCGGGTAATAAACAGGGCATAAAGTCTAATTAATAGTTCGAGTGGAAAGCGCACAATTTTTTTATCTAATTTTAATAAATATTTTCATGAATAAATTTGCGCGGTATTCTATAAAGAAAAATAATTATACTGTAAATATAAAATGTAATAAATAATATTATTTATAAAATATATAATAAAAATTATTACTTATAATTTAATACCATAAATAATAAAAATGTTGCTGTCGGTAACCAGCGTCTGATGTGTATCCTGTCTGACTATATAATTTTTCACTACTGACGCTTTAGTTTTACATCTCAAAAGCTATTACAGTATAATCTTGTTTATAAATATGAAATGTTTCGTATTTATATTCACAAATTACACCTTCGTATTCATTACGTTCGTTACATTAATGAGAATATATCCATTGGATGTCGACAATTTATACGAACACATCTACAGTTTCTTTTCAATCTCAAAATTAATGTTCCCTTAGAAAAAAACTTAATTGAATTATATTTTCCTTAATAATCCTGAAAATTAATTATAATTTTTCAGCATTCTGTACAAGTTCACATTTATGTATCTATTTTCCGCGCTCATGCGATCACGTATTAAGTCAATCCTCGCTAATAGCGACGGCGCTGTAACGTAATTCAGCCCATCAAATACAAATCCTAATCCGCTCAAACAATCCTCGTTGCATTCTCGTATCGTCACACACATGTCGCAGTAGCAATTCGCATTAAACCCGTGCTATCGTCGCAAAAAGTTGTGGTACGTCGGGATAAGTAGCAAAAAGGATCTCGCACGACCACGGAATTAACAGCGCGACGCGGGGAGGGCGTCGTAAGTCGACGATAATTCAAGAGTCCGCCCGCACGCGGTCCGCGGTCAGGACGAAAGAAAGGGAGATGCAGGACGAGATCCGGCGCAGGACGAAACCAACGGAATTGCCGCCCTCCGCAAGCGGCTTTTTTCGCCGTCTTCGTGGCGTCGTCCCAATCGCATCTCCAGCGAGGAGTTTTAATTGCCTTCGCAGAAGTGCTTTTCGTCCCTCCACAACAAAGAAAACAGAAACTTCCATCTTTTTCTCTTTTCTCTATTTTCAGACGGATCGAACAACTTATCGATGCGGCGAGAGAAAGAACGATCCTTCTCGATTAAATGATATTAATTACCGTGGCGAAGTGATATCGTACAATATGTAACAGTATATTAGTAGAAAAATATTTCTCAATAGCAGTAGCATCGAAAATACTTTACAGAAAATATCTTTGATGATACCACTGACATTTTAAGACGATTGTATGATAAATATTTAATCTCAATGAATAACTGCCACCATTTTTCCAATATAGAATAAAATATTCAAGAACCAAGCGACGTCTTGCGTTCACCAAAGCTACCTAAAAATAAAGTTTATATACGAGCATTGACATTTCTAAAAAATATTAACAAAGGGGAATTAATCTTGAACAACGGTCGCCGCATTGAACCGTTCAATCGCACCGCGCAACGTTTCCACTTTTCTCGTCTCGGTTAAATGGATGCCGAACGGAGAAACAATTAAACAGTCCGTTGGCTAACGAAAACCGATGCGGCTTCGCCAACTACGTTTCGCGAATTCTCGCGTCCCATTATCATCTCCATTTTAATACCCTTCTGCTTTGTCGCTGTCGCCGCCGTCATAAAAGTCTCCAGAATCCCGAAGAGCGCTTTCGTCCGAACGCGCTACTTCGCCGAACCTTCGGCATTGAAGCGCGAAACTTTCACCTCCCTACCTGCCCGTCATATCCCGTTGGTGTTTCCTTCCACTTCCGTCGTCGCATCCCCGTTCTTTTCGTCGCGATCCTGCCGCAAGCAACGGGACAAAGCGGCATTCAGATTCACTCGGTGAAATTAAGACTCGTCCCGCGCGCTATTCCGAAACCTCTCACCCGCGAAATTAAAAAGAAGCCCGTTCTTTCACCATAGACGATAATCAGGGATAACAATGACGATGATGATCCAACGATTGTCAGATTCGTGCGCGCGCGATCGATTACAAATAGTCCGCAAAATTGCAGCATTTCTTGAAACAAAAAAATCGAACGAGATGGACCGCCAGATCGCGTGGGATTGTTGTTAATTTCACCGGCGGAAGTCTCGCGGAAGAATCGTCGGGAATTATCGATGAGTTTACACGCTGCGTGACGTGGACTGTAATTATGAGATTCGTAAGGAATATTTTCGAATTTATTCAGCGTTGCATGCATTTTTATCGGGGTGGCTCATTTTGAATATTCATTTGTACATTAATTGAATTAAATATTCGTTGATACGATTAATTGCAGCTGTTGTTCATCCCGTTTCAAAATACTCATTTGAAAATCAACTACCGTGATGCATCAAATTAATATCCAAAATATAGAAGCGTCCACAATAAACGGTCTCGCACGAGCTAACAGTTTATTTACGCGGACCGGTAACCGAACCTCATACTTCCTGAAATAAATGGCATTTGTTTAATTAAAAGTTCGCGCGGTACACGCAATTGACCTGTTATTATGAACATGATCTATTTCCTGGGATACGTTAAATTAAACTAATAATTTCAAAGCACTGCCCGCACAGTTTGCGTTCGTATTGTAACTATTACTAAATTAGAGATTATTTACAACAATTTAACAAATAGCTTGCGATAAAGCGTGCACAGCACGCGAAATTAAATTGTTTTTATACATCCTTCGTCTACAAAACTATGCGGCTTTAATGTATTGTAACAAATTTAATTGGAATACGTTCGCAAATTAAAAAGCTCTACAATGAATCTTCATATTTAATTATAAAAAATACTGAAATATTAACGGCCAATAAAATATTTACCACCAATAAAATATTTCAATCAAGAATTCTCGTCGTGCTTTTTAATTTAACGCCGATTACGAACATTAATCGAGTTTATTTATTAGTATTTATTTCTTACTTATTTTCCATCCTTTAGAGCCGAACTTATTGAAACTTACAAATTTTAATTGTTAAGATATTCGGCCAAAATTAAGCAAAGGAAGAAAAGATATTTGACGTACTTTAGGAAGAATGCGAAAAGGATGGCGCTCAATGAGATTCCCGCTAAACAATCATCGACCGTGCAGCGGCCGAAAATTTCGTCGCTAAAGTTTGCCGAAACTATTCGCTAATACTCCCCACGCGTCGGACTAATTTTCAAATGAGAAACGCGCACGCGGCGGCGGCATAGACGATCCGACAACAGTTTACTCCACGCAAACTATTTCGCTGAAACCGTCTAGCCGGAAGCTGCGGTGAAAGCGCGTTTGCAAGCTCGTCTCGCGTTACGATAAAACATAACAAAGCGAGGAGGTCCCGTGCTCTTCTCGCGGAAGACAACGTCGCTGCTCGCGAGTTGGCTGCCGCTATCGAAATTTGCGTCCTAAGGTCTAGGAACATCGCGAACTGGAGCGCAGCGCTATGACCCGATACGATAGACCCTATTGGCCGATAATTCACGGAAATTCACTGCAATTTCGCAACTGCAGTCGTTACGACCCGCGCCCGGGGAGTGTTTTAACAAAGAAGGTGTCTGATATCGTTCGCTGTGCGCAAAGGTACCATCGTAAAGTCAACGAATCTCTCTCCCGATGCACCTTGCACGCGCGATACTTGATGCGCCTCTCCGGTGTCGTATCATTTCCTATATGCACATAACACAGAGTTACGTTAACGCGCAACTCTGTCGCTCGTTGTCGTTTAAAGGATGTGCCGGACTGTTCGTAGAATACGGTGATATTTAAATTTATTACGATATATGAACACGCTTGTCTCCTCCCCACGAGCCACATATCCTACCTGGAACTTTCCAAAAATCAATAAATAACGCTCGCGCGAAATTGGAAGTTATCGTTAAGTGCCGGCACGTACGAAGTTACATCAGTTTTAAAACGGATTCGTCGTAAATATCTCGGAACATTACGGACCGGTATCGCATATCCTCGCGCGGCTTAATAAATTCTGTTACGAAGTGCATTCACAGGCGGCTCTAACGTTATTGTCGAGCGAGACACGAATATTACTCGAAAGTTTTCTCGCCATTCTCGAACTTCGAAATGGAATTACAAGTCTGTGATAAAAACTTCCTTTTTAATTAGGGGGTATAAATAAAAAAAATGAACATTAGCTTTTGTTCACGGCTACATAAAACACGTACGGGCAGTTTAATTTTTACTCTTATTCTTCCTATTATTCTTAAATTAGGTCACATCTTGCTTCCACTTTTCCTCAAATATTTATCACTATCACGCACATCGCTCGCAGAAATATATATGTATGAGCATATGCTCATACATATAAACATAAACATGTATGCATATGACGTGAATGTGTGCAATGTATTGAGCGTTGGGATCTGTGGTTCGCTAGATCCAAATGACCGTGCGAATTATTCCTGCGGGAAGATAAAAACTGCGGAAACGATGTAACGGACGCGGGCTCTTGCATATTCTATGCGAAAGTCGTCCTCTCGCGGGCCGGCCAACAAAAATACAGCCAAGTCTGTTTACTCCAGGCACTATGTTGCTCGCGCAATAGACGATTCCGGTCGGTTCCTTATTTTTATTTGAAAACTGAGATTTCGTAGCTTTCAACGAAGTCACTTTTCTCTTCACGCACTGGGAACGCGATGTTAACATAAATAATGGGTAATATTATTCCGAGTGCCAAGTAAGAGCCGTAAGAAAGAACGTAGATTTTGAAACTCAAAGCAACGAAGGCGAAGAGTTTATATAATATACTAAATGTAAATAGTGTACACACTATGTTACTCGAATCTATTATAGAGAAGACACATTTTCAATGCTATCCAAAAATGATAAATTTCTAGACGACTAATATCGCTTAATAACATTAAAATTTCGTCAAAATTATATTATGATTCAAAATTACAACACACAGAAATTTTTATAAATCTATAATAATTATTAAAATTATTAAAATTAAAAAAATAATATATAATATTTTAGATAAATGAATAAGAGAGCAAACGTACTACTTATCAGTTTAACATTATTAATTATTATTCTAATGTTTTGCAATTATTTTAGATTTTCATTCAAAAGTATCATTTTAAAACAAAATTTTATCATTGTTACATCCATGAGAAGCGAGTCGGTTCTTTGCGTAAAATTCGATTAGAAAGATTTGCGAGCTGAAGATGAGAGAGAAAGAAAAATCGCTCGGTTACCTACGTTGAACTCGGACTGACGTTTGAAAATCGATCGTGAAATTTATCGGAGTTTATCGGGTAATAACCGGCGAAAGAGATGACAGGAAGTCCTCGCAGATGCGACTGCGTCACGTCGAGTCGCGTCGCGATCTCATAAACCCCATCATTTTATAACGCTTTCAGCGGGTTTTCATTTTGTACATGTAATACGGCGATCGGGCTGGCCAGTAATCAGAATTTATCGAAAACCACGCGGCAACAAAAATTTCGAACGCCAACGCAAATAGACACTAAGCATCACATTTTATTCTTTTGTTTGAAAGGTCTTTGATGCTTTCGAATTTTTGCAGGAATACTCTGCGCAAGGCATGTCATGAAACTCCACTAATTTTCTTTTTTTTTTTTATCACAAAGAAGAGTTTCAAATTCACGCGCAATGAATTTTTTGTAGCAAAGGTTGAAACAGCATTTATTGCAACTTCAACCGTTTGATATCAAATATCTAAGCGCATCACGCATTTTTCGAGAGGTAATCGATCGCGGCAACAAAAGATTCGCCCAATGTAAATGGTTCCCGAATGACCGATTCGACATTTGAAACTACGAACACGCCCGATGTGCGACATCGCGTCGAATTTCGAGAAAAACTTTTCGAGTACTCTTTCGGCGTATCGATAACACGGATCATTACAATCGCCTCAGGTAATTACACTCTCGGATAAATTCGTTCTTAAAAAATCATATTCATTTCAGTAATGACACTATCTGTTAAAAGCGATGCGCCTTCTTTACCTCGTCTCTAGATCCAGCATTTTTGCACCGATAATTCATTCTTGACGTTCTGTTTCGCATCGAGTCGCATAAACAGTAACAACGTGTCGTCGTTCGTGAACAGAAGGAAATTACACAAGCAGGAGACGGGGTAGATAAAATTTCGTTCCAGAACTATTGAATAATTCACAAGGCGGAGTAGACACGCGGCCATCTTTCGGAATCGCGGCTGAACGGCAGCAAATCTCCCGATAATCGTTCAATTGTTCAGAGAGGATTCAAGGCCCCTCTCTCCTCCCTCAATCCTCTCCTCGGCCTCTTCAATCCATTCGAAGGCAGAGCCTCGCGAGGCAACGGGTAAGCCGAGCCGCATTGGATTTCAACGACGACGGGGCTATTCGCGAGTGAGGATTGAGGATACTTTCGAGAAAAGGAAAAACGGCATAAAGGGAATATTTTATCCAAAACCTTGAAAAAAAAAAATTAAAGCGATTGAGAACGTATCGTTAACCGTAGCTGACGGAAGTTCTGCTCTCTTTCATCTCTTATTCCTCGAAAAAGGATCTTGTTAGATCGTCAGATTCCTTTTTTTAATTTAAGGTTTCAAACATTCGCCGCCGTTCTAGTTTCGCATGCGTTTTTTCTTCAAAAGTCAACGATTGCTCCACATCGGTGGTTTGAAATATAAACAATCCGACATACAAGGAACGGTTTTGCAAAAACCCCTGCTTTTATGGGCTTAGAGAAGCGAGCGAAATCCGCAGATCCGCCCCGCTGCATCGGCGCGATGCATCTCGACTGCGCGAAAACAACGTTATCGAGACGCGATCGGTGCGGGGGATTAATCGAGTTAATCGCGGAGAATTTACATTTTACAAGGGTTTCGCGTCCGCGCCCACGTCCTCGCGTCCCAGATAGATTTTCTGTCTGTCGGCCGGTGCGCGCGGATTCGACATGCGCAATCATGTCACCGTCGCCTCGACGCGACTAATTAATGCGGCATCGAGTAATGCAATTCGCCGCGGTCAGATGAAAAATGTCCGCTGCCGTCCGACTGATGCACGACTGGTTAATTATTCCCCTCGCTACGTCACTAGTTTAATCTTTTTGCCCCCACAACGTCCACAACTATGGACACAATTTTTTCCAATTTGTAATCCTCGTATGTAGGAACGACTCATGAAAAATTCAGACTTTACTCGTACTGTATATTTTTTCCATTTGCGCATCTCGCAATAAAAATGGTTAAATCAAGCGTTCCAAAAACCCGGACAATTGTATGTGTTGAGGATATCTTACGGAAGAACGGTACTTGCCTTTGTGACAAGAAAACGTATGCATAATTATATAACACGCGAAATATAGATTTTAGTACAGACACAAAAGCAAGAAACAATCACAGTATCCACAACGAAATGAAAAATAGAAAGGGACATGTAAAATTGATGTATCGGTCTAAAAAAAGTAGCATACTTGTAGAATTTTATATATGCAGAGATTTACGTTTTGACTGATTTCTTAAAAGCTGTAAAAAATCGTTAATAACGTCAAGCAATTTTAACATATAAATTTATTATTTTTTTGCATCTCAATGCGCACAATAAACAGTATAACTTTATAATTTATTTTCAAATTAAAATGATAAGATAAATGATAAGAATAAACATTATCTATTATAAGGATTATCGGACATTGTCGTAAGATTTCACGTGTAGAAAATTAAATGTTATTGTAAACGTAATTTTATTTTGTATCTTGGTTGATTGAAAAAATTAATTCGAGAGAGAAAGATAATTAACGTGGATAATTAATTATTCTTCATTGTGATAATTTCACGCTGGCGTTACAAATAAATATAGATCTTCGTTTAGTTAGTGGCGTTGTTTCAACTTTAATACACGTGCGTATGTAATGTAATTACTGCACTAATTAACTGTATGGAATGAATGAGTGTCGGGTGAATATATCGGGTCGCAATAATTACTTTAATGGTCCCCTGGAAATTAATGAAGCAGACGAATAGATAATTGAACTCGTTATCGGAAAAACATCGTAAACATGTAATTTGGCAAAAACCATTGCTAAATCTTGAATATAATACATCTACATTTTTTTACTCTTTTAATTGATTTAATATTTGTATAATCATTCTATTTGTACAATATTTGAAAACTTATTCTTAGAAAAATACTTATTACATTAAGATGGCTTTATTTTATATATAAAAAATATATATACGCTTCCAGAGACAAATGCGAAATAATATTGTTTGCTAGTAATGGAAGTGAATTTCATTTATGACAATTGTGAATAGGATATATTAATATATTAAAATTATTATGTGGCGATATCACAGTGTAATTCTTGTTGATAGTTAGTTAACGTTCATGCGAAAATTACTAGATATTACCTCTACCGGCAATAAATCTATTATTGTCTACAGTTGATTATGAACTAGACAACGCTTAAATACCGTCAAGATATTTGTACACACACACGCACAAAGCTCCGAGCGTAACGGAACTCTAATATTTCTCTTTGGATTCGAAATAAATTCCCGGTGTTCTCGCTTATCAGCACTTAATTAAAGTTAGCACTCCGTGGGAGTGCGGGAGAAACTGCATTTCCAGGGGTCGATAGACGACGAAGCGCAAAACTGGGACGTTTGCATTACAATGCATCTTCCATTTAAAATACAAATGTAGCGACGTAGATATTTTACGAAAGATTTAATTCAAAACATCGTAAATTACGGTCGTGCGACATTATTAGTATCTTCCAGTAAATTTACATCCGTTGTTATTAGAAACAATTAGTTCCTAAAAACTTATTAAAATATAAATTATTAGGAACTAGTTCCAATCTCGCTCGCAGCGACGCAAAGGGCGTACAATAATCTGTAATATCTGATTGCGTTCAGACGTGTGTCGACTCGCTTCTCCGACAGTCCCGCAATCAGCGTTTCTGCCGAATATAGCCGTCGCCGTATATCATTTTTTTCCTCGCGGTCTCGCTTGAGCCGTCGATTCAGCGCGATCGCTTCCTCCAGATTATTAAACCGCGATACTTCATCGGGTGTTATCTCCGACGGGGCGATAAGCGTTCACCACGCGCTATCTTCGTTGTTGCTGCCGCGGTCGGTCGTTCCTCCTCGTCCTTAGCTTCTGCCTCATCGCGTCCCCCTCCCCCATAAATCTCTCGCTCTTCGTCATTGATTTCTGCGCGAGTGCTCGCCGCACAAATAATTCCCCGACATTTTCTCCGACCGCTTTGTTCCGCGCGCGACCGTGCGAATATTCGCATTCGTCATCCCGAATCCGCCGAGCATTCGCGGCGACATGGGATTTTTCCTTCCGCAGGGTGAAGTCTGCGTGACCCTTGGCAGGACCATTTCTCAGAGAACTAGCATTTCGCTGCGCTACTGCACTGTTTAATGGTGTTTGATAATGGATAATAAATTCATAGCGCTTGCTTTTCTGATCGCACCGAAATAAAGATGTCGTAGTAACAAGTTTCGCATTTAAAAAAAAAATGATTCATTCAATCGCGAGTAACGAAAAATCGTACGAATGACGAGGCTGAAGTTCATAGATTGCTCTCTTACGTATTAAACGGTAATCGCATACACTTTTTTTCATTACGGCGCAAAGTTACTCGTTGCCGGTGCAATTTCAGCCCATCAGCCCGCACCCTAGAGAAGATCGAATGCATCACTCTTGCAGTCTATTGAACGCGCAGGATCCTGGCGTTCGCAGTCTTTTGAATTTCCATCCGCGCTGTAACGGGGCGCGAGTGAAGAAGGTGTGGAGGGTAAATAATCATGGGTCGTTACGTGGGGCAAGATAAAGGACCGCGCCGCTCGTCGTTAGGCTCTATCTTCGGGCTCCGAGATAGATCGACGTAACGTCGCGTCGGGTTTACACGCTCGTGCCTCCCTTCGGGCCCTCCCTTCTCTTACGCGTCCCTCTCGAATGAAAAATAACACTGCCACCCCCCGAGAGATGAGCGCGCGCGTTGTTCGTTCGCGCTGGATTGAAGATCTTGATGGAATGAACGGGTAGAAATTCCATTATTCGAACGCTCGACTGTCCGAACAGCGTTACTTGATGGAAGGAAGCGAGCATTTTGTGCGAGATAACAGCTGAAGCGCGTAAAAATTGGCGGACGTATTCAAGATGACAGTTGACAGAGTTGAGAGATGAGCAGAGCTCGTAAGTTACTTTCGTTACTTATATATGTACGAGACGTCGCACGAACACTACTTACATACAGCCGGTCTCACCCCGGTAGCTAGCTGATGATGTTCGGTCGGATTCTTGCATGAGGATCTCCAATTACGAATGTAACGGGGGGGAAGAGGGAAAACGCTGAAAGGAAACGTTCTCCGAATCCGGATTTCTCTCATACGATACGCACGTATGGCCCGACTAGAATCGATTACCGTTTTGCGAGCCACGTAAACGTCGTTGCTTCCAAGGAATTGACTTTCGTTATTCGAACGCTCCTGTCATTTCTGGCTTTTGATGCGTCTTCACGAAAATCCGTAAAGCTATATATGGTCGTAAAAGCACGGTACTCATATATTTACGTTAGCTCGTTCGCTGCACGAACGATGCGAGTATACATGCTACCGTTGAATTTTTCAGATTCTAAGCAGGAACGAGAAGCAGGAAAGAGAAGCAGGAAAGAGAGAAAGAGAGAGAGAAGGGGATGCAAGCATAAACTTTTAACGAGATAGGTATTGTGAATCTGAAGCTTTTTATGTTCGTGAATATTCATTGAACAAAATGATAAAAAAATGTTATTTATTGAATTTGTCTCTCTCTTTCTCTCTCGCTAATAGCTCTCGATTATTTGTTACTTCGCGAGCGCAGATAAATAAAAAGAATAAAATTAAATGGAAAAAAATATTTTCCAAATATTTTTCATAGATAGAGATTATTTGTCACAGAAATGTGAAAATGTATATAACAACGGTGTAACTTTCTGATATTTAAGATCAAACTTGTTCCACATTGTCCCATTTTCTTTTTTGCAGAAAACAAGATGAGAAACAGTAATCGCCAGACGAAAGAATAGCTGAAATAAATATTGAGAAAACAGAATATTCCGAACGACCATTGTTCTAACGAGCGCATTGTTCGACGGGGATCGAAACGGTGCAATTGCAGACATAATAACTTAGCGCAAGTGGTGCACCGAAAGTTTTTGCTCAAAAACTGGCAAGAATCGGCGGCAACAGCGAGAGGAGAGAGTTCAAATCAGTCGGGTTTCAACGAGACAAAAGTTTGACTAGCACCGGCTATGCGCGGAAGAAAGCGATTCTCCTTCTACGGCAGATGGTGGCAAATTTCTGTACGTTAGTATTGAAAGAATCGCGAGAGAGGCTGGGGCGAGACGGCTGGAAAATACCATCCCTCGATCGGATCGTCCCACGGAATTGCATTGTCGTTAGCGACAGATTCTCAGGCTCTGCGTCTGAAAGTACGAGAAATACCCCTTTCTACTCCGTTATATCTTCGATCCCTCCGTAAGCGCACACTGTCCACGCAGATGGGCATCGACATTTCTCTTTCACTCGCATTACATTTTCTCTCATCTCTTTCACCCCGTACGTTTCGGATAAGAGCAACCTGACAACCATTTTTATCAACTAATTATCTTTGCATTGTGCTAGTTATTCCGATCCTAATTAATTTTCTTTGCATACTGCATAAAAGGAGATAAAACGACATTAGAAGCATTATTGCGAGATTATTTCCAAATAAGGTAATTAATAACCGAGAATTTGACTAAATTTCAACCGCTCATGCATGACAATATGACGAGACCTGACGTCGCTTGAACTAACGTCGTTTCCTAAGCTGACTAGTGAGAAGGATCATAACCATGCAATCCCGACCATAAACGACCCACCAGAACGTGGTCATCTTACAGGGTGTAACGGCAGAGCTGCTGGAGAGCTCCGAAATTAGTGCACACCACGTCAAATGCAGTTTACAGTGTAAATGGGCTTCAAGACAGAGAATGTATGGTCGATCGATATAGCCAGTGGTCAGTACGGGTAAATAGCCATTTTCATTAGAATATTACAGATAGAACTACGCATTACGCGTTACAGTGATTAAAGAAATTAAATTGGGCTACGTAATCGAAAAGAATAAAGATGAGATCATATCGGAATGTTGTTCAACTTTAATAATTAATATTATTCGCGTGCGCTCTATGTATATTTATAAAAAAAAACCGATGGTATACGGCTGATGTGTTATTCATTTTTACGCACGCGAGGATGGGGAAGTACCGTATCTTGTTTTAATCTTGCGCGATACGCAGCAGCGACAGCAGGTTTTAACAAAAAAATTCCAAAGGTATTCGATATAACTCAATATCAATTTTTTAATATATCCGAAATACATCAAGAGAGGATCTCGTTATAAAAATATAATTATAAACCACATATCTAAGTATCGTACAAAATCGAATGCATGTAATTGAATAAAATACAGACTCTCCATTTCGAGTATTTTTTTGTATCTGCGTAGTGATTGTAATGAAGGATCGGCCACGATCGACTGCTAAATTTATGACAAAAGCATGATAGATGGTTAGTAGCCAATTAAATTCACCAAATTCCACATTAATTTGCCATGCTGCGAGAATATAGATATTCATTATGCAGCAGAGCATATCTAATGATAATCAATTGCGGCGTTGAATCAGAAGATAAAAGAGACTAAAAAAAAATTTTTTAATTGTCGCGGAAGTGCATGGGCTTTAAATTGCATTATCATATAATTTAACTGGATTACTATATATCTGGTAGTGGATTACTTTAAAATTGCGAGGCAAGTTAGATTCTTCTAACGAATATGCGTGGGATTTTCCGAATGTCGGAATTTGTACAATCAAATTTTCTTGAATTAGCAATTAGATTTACTGTGATCTTTTTAATACCTCAAAAGAGAAAGAGAGAGAGAGAGAGAATAAACGGAAAAATATTTTATAACATGTTTCCTAACAGAGATTTCGATTTACGAAAGACATAACATGGCCCGTCAAAAAATATTTGGTTCGAAATATTTCATCGTGGAAAAGACAGAATCTAAAACCATCACGTTTTGAAAATTTTACACGCTGATGGCTGTTGGACAGTCGTGGAACACTCTGTACACGCTCTCGCGAGATAACAAACAATCAACTGTGTGCTTAGGATGCCTTCTACCGCCTCGATAGGCGGATTTGTATTTGCATGCTTATCACCGAGTCCGGAGTAGATTGTTCCTGCATGCGCACTTACCGCGCTTTGTGTGATAACGTATAGTGCCTTTCTGCTTAAATTTCGGAGGACAGTAAATGCAGCGAACCAGTAAATATCGTAGCAAAAATTCAATATCTGTTTGTACCGTTTATTATCGTATTTTCGTTCATATTGTTGCAATCTCGTATAACATAATTCAAAAATCATACTCTGATCACGAGATCATTAAGTCTTTATTTTCATATATATTAACAGACAGCCAAGAATATTTAATAATAAAAATCTTGAAATTCAATAGTTTCGAGTTTCCATTTTTTAGAAGCGCGTAAATCGTATCATCTCAAATAATTAAAACTTTTTTATATTGCATGTATACTTGTGTGCAGTTTACATAATTTTATATTACAAATAAAATGTGTCTTTGTAAGAATAAAATTCCTCGTTTACTACGTTATATCTCGAGTCCTAAAGCTCTCTAAAGCTCTCCTCTCGCATCGATGAAGAGATCATGTATGCAATCTGTAAGCTGACTTTGATCTCCTAAGTGCGTCAAAGGATTAACGAATAAACCTCGTTAGTTTCTAATTCATCGCGAATGTGATGATTTATCAACGCTCGACCAATTTCCGATCCATCTTCGTACGGCACTCGTATCGTAACAAGGGCCATTAGGTCGACGCACGGCTGGGATTTCGAGGGCGGAGTTTTGTACGGTCGTCGGAAAATAGCGCGTGCATTCCGCCGTTGATGGAGTGCACTTACGTAAACGCACGCAGGTGCGCCTAATGGCTCCGTATTTACTGGCATAGCTGCAGCAATTATGTCGTCTACACATTAATTGGGAAACGGTTTGAGAAAACGTCGATACTTTTTTTTTTATCATCGCGTCATCGTAAAACGATAACAGACATTCGTGTTGGAGGAATAAGAAAAAAAAATGAAAAACCGACAGAGAGATATGACATTCAGAAAAATGTCGGGAGCGACAGAGTTGACTATCTCATATAAAAGCCAGCTAAATAAACGAAAAAAAAACGTAATTAATCGTCTCGATGAGATACGACCTCTCATTTTCTCGCGACGACACGACATGCGATTACGGGTTGCAGCTGGCATTCCGGATAATATTTGTCGGTGAGATCGGAACTCGCGCAATCAAGTTCCGCAATATCGACGGGCGACCGGTGAGGAAACGAGACAATTGACCCGGCGATGGCAACGGCCGCAAAGTTTGCTCGCCCGCCTCGCGAACGGGTACCACGTTCCATCTCCTATTGTATCAGGCGGTCCCTCGCGACTATCGTGGTACCGGGAGCGTATTTGAGTTTCGAGCGTGAGTCGTGATAAATTGCCGTGGTAAGAACAGCTCTGCGCTCGCGTTCTTCGAGTTCCGTCCTAATTTCCGAGCGGGCGGCGACAAACGGCAACGAAATCTGTGACCGCCGACGAGAAAAGTTCCGCGCGGCATTCGTGATGGATGAAGCGCTGACGAATACAACGACGCGACGTTAACAGCGATTCAATCTCGCTCGGCGATAATAAGGACCACTCTCGACGATCCGATTTGTATCGCGCAGCTATCGATTATCCGCCCGCGGATTTATTGGTCTCTCTGTGGGGAATAATTATCCGTCGGGACGGATTAAATAATGGCACAGGAAGAAAATTTGATAGCCAAGAACCGTTGAAACTTCAAAGACGATATCCATATTCGATATCGCTAATGAATAATCGGAATTTCGTAACACACAGTCATCCTTTTGTTAGCTATTTAGTTTTTAAATTAAACGATCGTTAAAAGCGAGTCAATCGTTTAATTTAAAAACTGTAATTTGTGCGTCAAGAAAAAATCGATTCTATTTGAATAATACATGTAATTTTTTGATATAATTTCTGGATCGACGTTTGAATTCGATTATTTGGTTTTCTTCCGTCTATTTGTTATATTTACAAAAATATTAAGGCAAACTGTGCCCATTGATTAAAAAAAAATCTTGAAATTTGATAAAAAAACTGATATTCTGACGGCATACAATGTTATGAGATATCCCGGCAGCATCGAATATCATATAGCGGACACATAATGGTGTCCATTATCGTGGCACTCGACCACGCGTTCTCCAATCTTCTAAAAAACGGAAGACAGGCACGCATTTTCAGCAAGATAATAAAATTCCCTGTGATGAACGAGATGAAACAATTTTTGCGAAAGAACTCTGACAATCTCTGAAATTCCACATATACACGTGGAAATGACGTCGAAAGAAAACATGTTGGAAGTACATCAGGGAAATGCAAATCGAGAAAGCATAAATATTTATAAGCAAAAGAAAACCTACGGTTGCGTAACAGCGCAGTTACATTTATTAAACGCGAGGCGGCCTCACGAAGAGTGCTCCAACTATCGCAATTAGTTTCCCGCTCGTGCCGTCTGGGTAATTAACTCTTGTAAATGAAAGTTTTATTAACAGCCGCTTCTCCCGGATTGCGTCGGTACGAATAACTCATCCGGTATAATAAATGCTCTCCAAACGGGTAAGTACGCTTAAATGTCGAGTCGTTTGAATGTGCCACGTAACACGCGCAATCAGAAATAATACAGCAACTGGTCATTCGCGACAATATCGTCCTTGTTCCGCGAAAAGTATTGATTAATTCCTTGATATTGAAGCGAAGAAAGTTACAATGAAAGAGAATTGGCGTTATCCTGCTTACACGTAAAAGTGTTAACTTTTAATTATCCAACATAATATGTAACCTGTTTTCATCATTGATTTTATGATTTTATCATAAAGCGTATGTGAAGTCGCAGTTTTGCATACTCATTACGCAAATGGATGATAAAAGATAAAGTCGCAGTGGTTTACCAACTTATTAACATAAGATTAACATTCATCGTTGGAGTTTCCGTCACAGCGGAGTCACGTTAACATCGGTGGTTGAGAATTAAATACGAGCATGTATTTGTGTGACATCTTCATAGCTTCAAACGATTCACGAAATATTCTGTTAGATCCAATTCTATAAATAGAAGGATATATTTTAAATAAATCGTACTTTTACATGTATCAAATGATAGAGAGACGGCACGGTATTTGAATAATTTAAATATCCTGCCCTGAATAGAAAACGAATAGAATAAAATAGAGAATAAGAGTTTCCGATACTTTAAAAATATATCTTCAAGAATTCAGAAGTATCGTTTCTTATAAAGAAGAAAACACTGAAAAAAAAAACTATTCTATTGTATGGTGCATCTAAATTATTCAAATATGCAGATTCAATTTATTCACACTTGATACGAAGGAGGAAAAATATCGGTAACTCCGTTAAATTTAAACATCCCTGTTTTCACAGATTGAAAATCTGCGAATCGCGACACGATCGGAAGAATAGAGAGCGAAACAGGAGTGTCAGGGGAATAGGAGAAGGAGGGATAAGCACGATCGTAGGTATCGCGAATGTCTGGCACAAACGGCTCGTGAAAACGAGTTGAGAAACTCCCCCTGCGCTTTCGAACCCCCCGCGGGCGTCGACAGATCGAGGGAGGAGAGGAGAAGGTGCGAGAGACGAGGGTAACGAGGCCCGTAACCGAATTTCCAGATCGTCCGCTTCTCGACGATCCTCCTTCCGGAAACGCGCGTCGCCAGGATCCCATTCTCGCGAAGTGAAGCGAGAGATTATGCATTGAACCGCTCCCCTCGTCCGGGGGACGGAGAAGTGCCACTGATTGCCTGAGTTTCGTGTCGGGGGTGACGACATGCTCAACCGACGGGGGAGGAAATCGTCGTGTTCGCGGATCACCCGCCGGCGACGGGAACGCGTCGAAAATCGCGGATGGGGAGAAGAGACCCAGCTTTAGAAACTAAATAAAAATTAAATCATTAATTAAAGCGACGCTCCTTTAATTTGTGATATTTCTTTTATAATTCTGGTATATATATATATATATATATATATATATATATATATATATATATATATATATATAAATTTAAACATAATTTTAGTCTTTAGAGAGAAGGGGAAGAATTTCAATTAATATTTAAATTAATAAATTAGAATTTCTTTTGGAGTTTCATTCAAAATTAATTTCCTATGCGGTTAAGACTTTCTATTGTAATTATTATAAAAATATCAAACTTCGTGAAATTCAGACATCACACTGGGCTAATATTCAGTATAGCTACTTTAGCTCAAATTCGTTAAAATTGTGTATAAATATAAATCGCGAACTAAGGATGCAACGTAAAACTGTCCTCGACAGTTGCTTTCAATTTTCTTCACTCACCTTAGCACCTTGGCGACTGATATTTACCCGGAATTTTAGTAACGACGGCAAGCCGCTCCGCGGAAGTTCTCGATGTCGTCGATCGATTGTTGTTACAAGATTTTTGGCGTCAGATGGTCGATGCGCTCGACACGCTCTTTCAACGTAGTTTCCGAGCAACGGATACGGCAGTTTTTCGATATTTTTCAACACCGTCACCATCCCCCTCGTTCCTCGGCTCATCCGCGTGCATGGACGAAGATGAAGTGGCGTTCGATCCTCGTGAACCAAGTTATACCGGAAATTCGATGCTCTCAGCACTTTCGTCACTCTGAGCCCTATAGGGGGCGGGGAAGGGACAAGGGATCGGTGGGATGAGGGAGCGAAACCCCGAAAGTTGGCTGCTGGCAATTAAGGACCGCTCCTCGAACGTCAAGAGTCACCCGATCGGACACCGCGAAAGCCGCAGGCATCCTTAATAAGGATGTTACACGAACAGACGAACGACGACGTCCTGGAATTCCGTCTGCCATTTAACTTTCTTACCGCACGTTTTACTTTTACTCAACTGATCTTGTGTGCAGAATGCACGAAGATAACGATTTTATCTGTTACAATAAATTATAATCTATCATACAACAACGGCTCTGCTACAATAAATTGCGATCTATCATACAATCGAAAAGTATACAAGGCGCAATTCATAGTCGCAGCTGTGCGAAACGTTCGTATATTCGGGAAGATGTTATCCGATACAACGTAGCTGGAGAATCCGAATCCGAATTATATTCACATTAAGCGGATAATGGAACGACCAGCCGGGAAACAGCTAGTTTTCCGCATGACTGCGAGAAATAAAAACGGCGGCGTCGTACACGGCGGACGAGGCGGTCGATGAAAGGCGAGGTCGATTTAGGTTCGATTGTTTCCTCTCGACGCGGCGGCCGTCGCTCTTGTACGGGAAAGCTACGAAAATGCTCTTATCGCAAAGAGGATTTTCCTAACACCGTCCGCCAAATCTTCCGTGTCGGACGGGGTACACGAGGGGTAGGCATCTCTCTCTAATCTTCGCCCCTTCTCACGCTTGCACGTGCATATCCTCGCACACATGCATATCCATTGCGGCATCCGACCTCTCCAACACCCGATCTCTTCCTCTCCCGCGATGTTTTATAGTTTATTCCTCCGCCGATAGAATCCGAAATGAATGGTTTCGCCGAGAGATGAAATGTCCGAAACCTTGCAAAACGACTATGAATAACAATCACAAATTTTCAGAAAGGTTTCATTTCGTTTCAAACAACCGTGACACCGAACAACCGTTCGAAGTGACACGATTTCTCACACTTAAACAATCTAATTTTTGCGACCAATTCGAATTAATAATAATCGTAAATTTTTGAAAGATAAGTACTAATAAGTATAGATTTAATCGTTTCCCTGAAGATATTTATCGCATTATTGAATATATTTAACTCACACGAGAAAAATATCGGCAGATTATTGTAGAGATTTTAATATTTTACATTTTTCTATTAAATCTATAGTTGTGATTATAATACATAAATGTAAGGTAGTGTAATTACTTTAAAATATATTGAACGTATTCTTATATATGTTTTAAATTTCCATACGAGATAATATTTGCGTAATCAGAATAAATAATGAAATTGTAATGATTAAAATTTCAAATAATTTGTTACATCATTAAATATGTATACATTTATTATAGATGTTATAACTAAATGAACAACAAAATGCAAGCAAATAATATCTGTGCGAGGGTTTAGTGAATTCCAGCGTTACCTGAGTAATCAGGTAAAACTATATATATATATATATCGAAATGAGATTTAAAATTAAACTATATTTGTTTATGAATATTTATTCAAAGGTTACGATTTCTCTTTGGATATTTTTCTCGTGTACAGATTCAGTAAAAATGCGCAAATTATCGCTATTTTTTGTTTTTGCTTGAAATTTAATAACGCAAGAAATAAAACAACATATATATAATCCATAAAATCTAGATAGCTTATAAAATATGAATATAATCATTGATATAAAATTGACAAAAGTGACGAAATCTTATTTTGATCACTCATCGGTTATTCCAAATTGTTCATTTTCATGTAATTTTTCTTATTCACGATAAAATCGAAAATCGGCCGAATATAATTTCGAGACATAAGATATAGGTTCGAATTGCACTATCTCTTTCAAATATCCAGAAAAATATTTTATCGAAATACAGACCACTTCCAATTCCTTTTGCTGGCATAATTGCGAAGCTTTAATAAAATTCGAGGGAAGAAAAAGTTTGTTATGTATGTGTATTCAGTATATTTTAAGTATTATTTAAATTAAGGTACCGCTACTAAGTTCTTACAAAGGGGACAGCAAACTTCTTTTTGATGAACGTTCGTCCCCCTGATACATCTTCTTATAAAGATGAAACCGATATAACTTTGGAAAAGGAAGGGGGAAGAACTTGAAGTTTAAATTTAAATTGAGATAGAAGTCGTATGGATCGGGATACACAGAAATAATTCGCAAGAGACGTGACGTTGGAAGCAAACGAAAGTTATTATCAGTCGCAAACGGGAGAAAAATTAAATGTTTCAAGATGAAACAGTATTAGAGTATTTTCATGTAACTCAATAAAAATAAACTAACTATGAAAAAATATGAGAAACAAATATATAGAAAAACAATAAAAATCTGAAGATGAAGGACCTATTATTAACTTTATTTATCGAGTTTGCTTAATTATGCACGCGATGTCAGTCTTGCACAGCTCTCATTGATTACATATTATTTGGCAAGAATAACAACTTAATTTTTGTTAACTTTTCTGAGGCATTAGATTTTTCGTAATTTCGCAGCTTCTAGTGTTAAACACATCTGACTCTTTAAGTATATTAAAATATTGTTGTTAAACCTGATGTTAAACTTTACTTCAATTTTAAAAATAATTTTAATAAAATAAAAGATTTTCTTAACATTATTTTTATTAAATATTGCTAATTAATGGAAACAATTAGGTAGAGTAGAGGATCGATATGCAACAGCATGATTCAACATTTTTTGATGGTTTTTTTGCGCAACGAACGATGAATGCAATAAAAGTGCATTTTATCAAACTTGCAATTTTTTTATATATCCTAATGGTTTGCTCGGATCAATGATCTTTACAATCATCATTGCAAGGCAAATCTCTCTGTATGGCATGCGTCGACAATTGATAGCTTTACGTTCGCCAATAAAACCACATATAAAGTGGCGTACTTTTCTATCGTTGTTAAAAATAAATTCACGTTGAAACGTTACGCAAATATAAACACTACTAGATTGTCTTTCCATGCAAATGCAACAGATATACTCTGAAACAAAATAAACAAAGCAACAAACGTCTCCAAATGTTCTGTTACGTTAAAAAACTCTTCAATTGAGAAAGCTCCATTTCGCTTTGTATTGTAAATAAATAAATCAAAATCTAACATCATTAGAATTATGCTGCTTTCAATTTTTATTTAAAATTTGAGACTAACTATAGCTCAATATATTTAATCTATAATTTAATTTCACAAACTTTTCGTAATGGTACTTCAATTAATTTCCTCGCGACAGATGGATTTTTGCGCAGATTTCTTCCAGCGATATCTAGCTTCTCTTTTTTTGACTCGCGACCGCAACAAACGATCCCATAACCGGGGCGAGACATTTCCGAAGTTAAAAATCGGGAAAAAATTATCTCTCGACGTAACCGCGTTACCGAGTTACGTCGTTTCCAATCGCGACGACGATTGTTTTCCGCATCTGTCTCTTTTTGCTTGCGTCCGCGCATTTTCAGCGCGATGATGAATAAAAGTGCCTACCCACATACGCTTCGAAAACGCGCGAGACGTGCGCGCACCGCCGACATTATTAAATTCCTTTCCATATTACGTTTTCTCGGGGAGCGAATGTAATCTTCCGGACGGTTTGCCCTCCCCGGGCCTCTTCACTCCGCGAACCGGAAGAAAAGGGTTTTCCTTCCGCGCGTGAGGTAATAAATATACCCCCCAAACAAATTGCCCGGACGATTTGACATCGCGCGCGTCGGCCCGGTGCGACGATCTAATAACAATCACGTACAAGAATGCTCAGCATGTAGATCCACCCCTTTGCTACTCGTGCACCTCGTTCAGCTTGTGGTCCTCGTTACTCGTCTGTCGCATCTCTCCCGCCGGTGAATAGAAACTTACGTTCGCCCGGATATTGGAATTTCCTCGACTAATTATACCCGGAGCTTAATTCTGTCATTTTGCAAATTGCTCCCAGAGAGACAAATATTTGGAAATAATAGTTTGCGAATCGAATTTGTGAATTAACGACATTATCTTGCAAAAACGGGAAATACTGAAGGACACAGTATGCCGCCAGTAAAAATTGTCTTTTCCGTCAAACGTGATCAAATGATTCAAAAATTATTGACATCACAATTGTATTCCTGTCAATTAATTGTAAAATTGCGTTTTATTTATTTATATATAAAATATGACATCAGAAAATAAAATTCTTTTCAATTGGATCTCAATGATATTGTAGAATAATATTATTTGTCTAATATTGCGAAGTTATTCTTTCAATTGATTCTTAACTAACACTCACGTAATTATGTAGCTTTATAGTTATAATAGGTTCGACTTCGAGTTCGACAACACGCAGAGACAATATTCTAATTAACCAACGATCTCGGGATCGATAGTGCATTGGCTTCTGACACGCCCGAGGCTCGCTGATTCTGATGTGCGAACGGCTGATATGCACGCATACACATATTCGCGTACACACACACACACACGCACGTAATCGCGTCGTCAATTGGATTCCTTCGCTAGGGATGGAATCAAGCTCAATATGTACTCATGAATCTGAATCAATTCAATAGCCAAGTGTCGTATTGAAATCGCGTATGATATTCGGAAAAATTGCTGTTTCATTCGGTGTATTATACTTACGGAATACTTCGCTTGCGAGGGGTGCTTGGTACAATCAAGCTCCTATTGAAACTCAGAATTGACTGTATTCATGATTTATAAAAAAATGTTACAAGTTCAAATTTTGTGGGGATCAGTTCGTGGAAATAATACTCGATAATAATAATCTTATCGATCTTGTATGAATATTATATGAAAGAGAACATTTTTTTCAAAGAGAAGACATTAGTAATGATTTTCAAAATAATTTGCAATGATTAGACAATGCATCGTAATTCGTAAATAATTATAATTAATCATATATTTATATGCAACATGTCAAATTATTTCTTATTGTTGTTAAATAATTTGGATATATTTTATTAAAATTTCGTTCTGCTTTTAAATAGCGATTATTTTCCAGGACATTCATATATAGTGGTACATTTCTTTAAATAAATTAGGAAAATTTAGTCACTTAAAGTGTAATTAGAATATTTTCAAAATATTCATAGAAATTACGATATTATTCACGATATATTATTTGATTACCTGTCCGTTGTTTGCACACAAACATACGTTCCAGACACACACACATATACACACGTGCATACAAAGTGCTATATTGGCGGTAAACAATTACGTTCAACCGGGTGCACTAATTACGTTCGCATTCCGGAGCGCACCGTCATGCGTTTTCAATTGTACGTGAGCACCAATTATCAAGTCGCTTTCGGTAAAATCGGATTTCATCTCTCGAATTTCGTCACGAGCACGAGAGCCTCTCTCATTTCCGACTTGGTAGTACTACTTCGAACCGGAAGTACTTTAACATTTCGCAATTTAATCTCGTTCCTACATCGAGTTAAAGAGAAAGAAAAATTCTAAAAGTAAATTAATCAATTCCGAGTTATTTCAAAATACGCTCATTTACAGATATTCCCCAGATGTAAAAGTTTTTGAATCGCCTATGGGCCTGCAGAAGCAACTGTTAAAAGAATCGGATGCTTTTCTTAATGGTAAAAGTGAGGAGCGATCTAAAAATAATATCAAGTACACGTATGTCCTTCCTGGTTATCAACGATCATCCTCCGAAGTCGGATGCGTGGAAACGACGTGGACGGGATTTTTCCGATGAAAAACTGATACTTTTCGATGGCCCGGCAACACCGTTCGATCTTATTGCCCTCCTTCTCGCCCTCCCCATCGCCGGTATAATCTGCTGCGGACGCGACCTCGGTTGCTACGGACTTGATTGATGGCAGCGTCGGTTCATCCGTCGATAGCCTCCTTCCGTCTCCCCCGTACCCAGCGAATATCCTCGATACGTCTCTGGCAGGCACGTACTACAATGGTTGCCTCGGTTTCCCAGGCGCGAGAGCGCGGTGGCCAAGGCTTTCACGCGAGGGGGTAGATGTGCGACGCAACGTATCGCTTTTACGTTCGCGGAACAGAGACGGAGAGGGAATCGCAGTCGTGTCGCGTCGGCAGGGCGAGAGGACGCCGGCCGTGCGCAAATTACTTGAGGTTTCCGGCAACTGGCGCTAATTGAATTCCCCGATGAATCGAACTCTGCATAGGGCGCCCGAGCGGAATATTGGCTCTTTTCAACGGCGCTTTCAATGGACACTCGGACCGTCCGACTGGTCGGCCGACCACCCGACTGACCGCCCCCGGTGCGGTTCAGCTGGGCCAAAATACTCGATAGAGAGAGAATTAGAAAGACAGACACGGTTCATTATATTATGCTTCATTATATTATCCAGGGGAGATATGCGAATTTACGCAGTGACTACGAAAATATAATTTCAAGTATAATGATATAAATCTCCCCCAAATACAATTTCAATATATATTCCGCATATTTGTTAAAAACACACGGAAAGAGCGGTTTTGCTGAAAGATTTAAAATTTTAGCTGGATGCAGATCAGAAAAGTAATTTTGTTGAACTGTCAAAATAATAAGGTATGTCGAACGTTCAAACACCAGTTGCTAGAATATCAGAATTTTTTGCAGCATTGCTCATTATTTTTAAGGTTCCAACAAAATTATTTTCAGATCTGTATCCAACAAAATTTTAGATCCTTCAGCCAAATTGTTCTTTCCGTGCAGTGACAAATCAAGTTTTCATCGCGTCTTAAACGAACCGGATCGTCGTTCTCCGAAGAGCAAAAGAACAAAAAAGCTACGAGTTATATAGCCGGGGCGATTAATCGGGCGACGTGGTACGTCACGACGACGACATCGCGAATACACGTCTGCAGAGCGGAGATAAAGACCACGGGGCGCACTCTACGGGGTAGATAATTACCCTGTCGTTGGCTAGTATCCCATATGCACTCGTTATCAAGGCGTCGGGATAAGGCAAACGGACAAGGGATTAAGAGAGGGAAGGAAAGAAGAAGTGAGAAAGAGCCGCTCCTGCGACTCTCCTTTTTCAGCCAGGCAGCGCAAATTAAATGACCATAAAGGCGCTTTGAAGTCGGGAGCTCGCCGTGAGAAGCGAGTAATTTATTCCAGAGTCGCGACGCGAACAACGGCGGCCACGTTCGTTGATTATGGCGCGCCAGACGCGTTAATTCGTGACGGCAAAACGCAGCCGGCGGTTTCGCGAACGGAGATACAAGCGTATGCTTTCTGCGTTGAGATACGATGAGAGCTACGCCAGCCATTTCGCAACGCGAGGAAAATTCTTATAACTTTAAGTCTACACGATGTCGCGCGCTTTCGTCGCCTTTGCTTACCCAACGCTTTCGGAACGACGATAGGAGCAACGTTTCTAGCTTTCGCACTTCGAAATTTTTCAATTTGACGAGGATTGATTGAACAAATTGTTAAAATAAACGATAGTTAAATCCGCGACAAAAATGTACAAATATAATAAAATAAATATACAAATAACAGAAAGAGAGCATACATACAAAGTGATAACATTTTCAATACATATAAAATAGCACATTCATCAAAAAATGGATGCGTGTAGTTTTCGATTTACAATAGTACCAATACTGTGTTTCGGGGGATTGGTACTGAAATTGGTTGCCGCGAGCTCCCCCAATATCCTCCCAATTTCGTCCCAATGCACGATTGCACCTGCAAAATCCTTCAGCGAAACAGGAACTTGTCTCCCGGCGAAATACAAGTCGGCGGCGTAGTAACGCGAAACCAGTTTTTTTTAATAAAGCTAGAAATGAAGGCGGTAACTTTACACTTACCCGCGCGAGCGGCGCAGGTTCTTTTTAAAAACCGGGATACGCGCCCGGTATGCGGAAAGGAAATGAAGTGAGGTCGCGTCGCGGATTAACTTCCGACCGCGTTGAATAAATAGCCGTTTGTCTCACCCTCAAGTGTATGACCAACGGTCGCGCACCACGTCGGAATCCCCGCGCGTCCCAAAACCGAGTTAACGTAAAAATCTCCAGCTCGCCATGACCCGCTAAAAAAGGGAGATTGTTAATGTCTCGAAATTGGAGCAACCATGACAAAAGTTCCGCCGCGCCACCGGTAATCATGATACACGACGCGCCTGCACCCCTCTTCCATCTCCCCCTTTTCATCCGGCTTCTTTTTCCTATCTGGCTTTTATATCATGCGATCCTTCGTAAATCCGCGTCGTTCGTCTCGCTGCCGTTTCGCAGAATCGCTCGAATGTCTGCCGGCACATCGATCAGAGTCGCGCGCGAGAGGAACGCGTTGCGTTTACCTGACGGAATTACATTACGTCGCTGCTCGTCTAATGGAACTGCGGAGTTGGCTGTTTCGGAATTCTAACAAAATAGATATATATCCACATGGATATAGAATAACGATAATGGAGTTAGTTCTATCATTCCAGAATATAGAGACAGAATTAGAACTTCGTTTTACGAGGATGTTAAATAAGCGGCGGTGTGTAGGGGTAGCGAAGATGAAGTTTAGGTATGTAGTTATGGTAAATATAGAGAAAGTGAACTTCTGTCGATAGAAACACGTTTCAATCGCGAGAAGGATGTGACGTAACGAAACGCCGAGATCCGTATCCGCGCCGTCGCGAAATAAATCGCCGAGTTTTGGCGTTAAACGTGCAATTTTTGTAGAGGTAGAGCGCTGTCACGAGCTACACTCTGTCTGTAATTCAGGAGAATCAGGGATGCGCGACGCGGCAGTAAGTTTACCGTGAGAGAGAGATACGGATCTCTTAAATAACGCCATGTATCTCGCATTCATCCTGCATCAGCTTGCGCAAGTCCCGGCCATTTTTAAGCGGCGACCTCCTCGCCGAGACGCGGAGGATATCCGCCGCCGGTGGAGTCCGCCTCATTTTTGTTTAAAAGTAATGCGGCGATTTCCCCGCCGGCTTACCTCGGTTTTTCTTTTAACAAAGAGAAACGTCAAGGAAAACTAATAGCGGAGGGATAACGAGCCGAGGATTACCAAGGCTTAATGTCGGGGGAAAACGGTACGTCGGATACATATACCGCCCAAATATGATGGATTACTTCCAGAATTGTATAGCGCGCATTCACGGCGCATCGCGTGCGCTTTATGCGATTCTTCGATAACCTTTCGCGATAAGCGATAGTTATAACACAGCGTATAAAGTGTTTAGCTCTTAATTGAGACAACACGGTTATCGATTGTTCGGTTTTACATGTCTCTATTGGAAATAATTTTTGTGTTTATATATATATTCTAGATTTTCGCTACGCTTTAACAGTAGATTTTATTGTCCAAGAATCAGTGATTTTAACAAATTAAATCTCTGAAACAAAGATAAGAAAACTTTTTTGTCGTTTACCAGATTTTATTCGAATACATTAAATTTAAGATGTAATCATCATGTTTGAGATTAAAAATTAAATTTTATCTTCACGCGCGCGAAAGGCAATAAATTTCAAACTTATCACAGAACTCACATATGCGAGGATATATTTTGTAATTTTAAAGCACTCGGTAAATCGTCAATACGCTAAAATATTAAATGTACGATTGAACGAAAATACAAGTCTACGTTATATCGGCTTCTAATGATCTGAACTTTTCGCAGCCGCGAGAGGTAATGAGAGAAAAGCAGCTTAATAGTAAACATGTACGCAATGTGCGCTTATTATTAACAAACATGGAAACCCTCCAAGAGTTTCGCGCCAATCAAAGGACTTGCGTTCCCTCGTTAGCGAAATTTCCGCGCATTGGAACGTACCGTCTCTCGTTTGTTAAACGACGGACTATATACGGAGTCGAACTACTGACGATTTGTGACTGCTTAGGAATAAGAAGGACCAATGCTCGCTCAAATTGCACCACACATGAAACGTTTGTCACTTTGTAATAGTGGTAGAATCCAAAACACATTTTTAATTTTTAACGATCTTAACAATCTTTACGATCTTTAATAAAATTGAAGGCAATTTTTTCCATCCGTTCTGAGAGATACATATGATTAATGATTAACATGACTCAGACATTTAAACGTTATAACGTTCGGTAACATTCCACATTTTTTTAACAAAATTGAATAACTCTAATAAAATATTTTTGCAAAAAACCGAGTTTAATTCAAATATTAAAGAGTTTCAATTATAGAATCATTAACTAAGATTTTAAGATCAAAGTTTCTTACTTTCGTATAAATACGTATAAATGCTTTTAAGCGATATCAATAAGCTCATATTTTTAGATACAATAATATTTCCTTTCGCTTAATTTACACAAATGTATTTGTAAACTTTAGAATTTTAGATAATAATTTTGCTTACAAACAAATGATTTTAATTTACTTGCTACATTGTACCGCAATATTCAACGAAATATTTAACGAAATCCAACCATCATAAATTGCGATTAACGTTATAGTATCGCGTGTATGATCATAAAATCGTAATTGTAAATAAAATTATCGTAATGCGTTGCACGAGCGAGGAGACAGAGAGAAAAACAAGCCGGATATGGAGAATCGGAGATAAAAGAGAGAACGAACGCGACGTGATTGAGGCGAAGAGGATCGAACGTGCGATCGAGCGGAGGCGAATGCCGCGTATTATTAAACGCGGGACGCACTCTATCCGGTAATACGCTCCGTCGCATCCGGCGTTATCGGAAACTCGTTGCTCTGCCTCGTTGGAGCCATATTTAACGATTCGACCGCGAACGAGTCGCGACGCGCTCGGAAACGGCAGATAACGGTGACGACACGGAGAGTGATGGTCTAAAGGGGACGAGAAAGGATTTCTTCGATGAACGCGCTAACGAGTGAAGCCACGTAACCAGCGAGCGCGTTGTCATGTTTGAATGCACAAGGCGCGGTTGGTTGAATGCACTTGTCGTTGTCGACGAATCGACCCTCTCGATGGCGAATGACGTGCTTTTTCAATGCGCTTTTACGTCCCTTTGATTTGCATCTAGTTCTCTCTAGCTTTGCCCGCGGATTTGTCCGATTTTGTAACCGCGAACGAAGACAATAGAATGATGTCACGCGTTGTCACTTATCGCTCATCCCTTTAAATCTATATGCAGTTAATCCCGAATTGTGCTGTCTCTCTACAAAATTCTATTGCAATCTATTGCAGTGTGAATTCCATAACCGGCTTAAAACAAATCACACGTAAATCCTGTATTCATTCGTCAACAATATATCGCTGCATTAACCTTTTTTTCTTGATGAATCGGAAAAATGGAGTTACATGGAATTAATTCCCATTTATCATGTAACGATCGGATGGTTCGGCAACGAAAGCTCGCGGAATCAACGGCGGATGGGATCGGACTCAAAAAAGAGGGATAACACGTCCGAAAATGATCGAACTCGATCGAACGCGCCGAGTAGTGCAGTCTCGTCCGTGGAGTGCATCGAACAGATGCGCTGAATGATTAATGCACTCGGGCAAATACTTTCAGCGCGTGAGGCTTGCCGTGCAGCAGTTACGCCACCGCCGCCGTCTGCCGCGCCGCTGCCGCTGCCACTGCACGCGATGCACTCGGGCGCGCCATTAGGACACGATTGATCACGTGTATTTGTAACTGCTCAAACGTTACCCGCCGAGTGATCAATCGTGCAACCAACCCTTCGACAGGACCGACCAACCGACCGGTTGAATTCCAAAGTACCCTTACTACTCGCGACTCTCGCCCCAGCAGTCAATGATCTTCTTGAGCGGCGATGCGGTAACTACGGAACACCTTGAGAAGAGGGTCATGCGAGGGAATTTCCAGCCGAGCACTGAAGAGCTTTATCTCTTCTTTCTCGAACGAGAGAAAGAAAAAGAGAGTAATAAATTTTCCGATATCCACAAAAATCAATGAAAAATAGCGCTATAATCATTAATAATAAACAATTTTGCCAATGTTAATTCAAAGAAAATCGATCTGTGAAGAGATTTTTAAAAATCTTACGATACTGATATCTTTAAAAAATACAGATCACATGAAAAAATTTAATGTACGGCAAAGTTTAATCTAAAATACGGCATTTTTAATCAAATTTTTGAAGCAATCTTTTTCTTTGAAAAATAAGATGCTAATCATAGAGATATAAAAAATAAAATTAGTTATGTTTCAGATATATAAATATAATATAAAAGTAAACAAAATCTATTATTTTTTATATTTTCGATTAAATTATTTTAATAATTCGTCAGGATATTTTTAGTAAATAGAAGACTGCAGCATGGTTTTCAAAATAATTAGAATATTATTGATTATTGTTTCTCGATAATGCCGGCAGTATTTGTAAGTCCGTTTTCTCGCAATTTTTTGAATGCATACCAATACGTGTGCTTAAAATTTTTTAAGCTGCGGATGGTGCACTATCAATGTTTTGATGCGAAAGAAAGCGTTTTAATATAAAGGAAAGTGTTTCAACAAGATAGGTATACAACAAGATTCCGACATATATGTGACTGGGAACATAATTCTCAGGGAACGACATATCTCGCTTCGGCACGCTCGACCGTTCCTCCCCGCAAACGCGTTTAACATAAATTATCGGGCCAACTTCTCGCACGAAAGTCTCACCGCTGACGAACTTGCCAATTCGAGAAAACCAACATGAAAATACAAATGGCAACGCAGTTAATAAAAAAGTTAATGAAAAACAATATTTTAAAAATGCAAACGTGATATGCGTGAATAATAAATATGGCCGCTGGAATCGAGAGTAAAACACGAGAGACGAAAAGAAAGTAGGTGGCAACAGATTTACGATAAGCTTTAAGTGAAGAGGAATAGAGGAAAGAGATGAAAGCGAAAAAATGTCGGGAAAAGAAATACAAAGGCGAGAAAAGGAATAGCGGCGACGAGAAAATGTAGAGAAAAAAAAGAAGAAAAAAGTTACAAGAGGGTAATACGAGATGGAAAGACAGAGAAAGTAAATGAATAAAGAAATAAACCAATACTGAATAAATTATATCTTGAAAATAAAAGAGAAAAAAATAAAACAGGATTATTTGTGTCATACGATTCTCGAGAATCAAATGATTCTCGAGAAGGTTAATCAATAAGATAGACTAGATTAAATAGATATGATTATTACGTGGACCAATAAACAGATGTTTAATTAAAAAAAAAGAAACTAGTGAAAAATGAGAGGAAAGAAGCAACACGTAATAAAATGAGATTTAATATATATAAATTGACCAAACAAACTGAAAATAATAATAAAACACCGAAATGTCAAATTCTCATGAAGCTGGCGAAATAAGCACGTGGTACTTTGCTACATTACTCGCAATCAACATTAGTCGCAATATATGTGTATAAATACAATGTCTGTCCGCGCGCGCGCGCGCGCGCGCGCGCGCGCGCGCGTGTGTGTGTGTGTGTGTGTGTGTGTGTGTGTGTGTTTGTAAGCCAGAGAAAGAGAGGAACGACGTCAGAAGAAGATGAAGAGATGTTAGAAGGAAAAGCTTCGTTCGCTTTCTCCAAGAGAAACCATTTCTCGACTTCGTCGAGATACGGAGATGAGGGGAGTTGAATTGTGGGGTGGTGCGACAGGGGAAAAAGGCGAGGGCAGATGGAAACGAGAGAAAAAGGAGAAAGAGAGAGAGACGAAAGTAGAGCGAAGAGGCAGCTCGCTAGAAGCTTCCTGTTCCCCGCCGGAAGAAGGAAACGCCTTTCCTCCATTCTTGCACACCCCCGTGCGCCACCTAACCATCCTCTCACTCCGTATCACTAAGGTACCCGGTACTTCGGTCTCGTTCACGACAACGAGATATTTAAACAGTCGTCCCTTGGCTCGTGCAACTCTAGTAATGTGATTTATAATATAATGTATCTTTGCGCATAATATCATAATTTTTCTCGCACAAACATGTACAACACAAACTTTGAATGATATTTTCTGATTCTTTTTATTACGCTAATAAATTCTATTACGGTCGAAAGGAACAAATGTCGCTGCATAAGATTGACTAGATATGTAAAGTCGTTGTAAAAAAAAATACTTATTCATAAAAATAACTCTCTTCCTCGGACATATTTCTAGAAAAATATCGTGATATTCTACCCGAGTTTCGCGCAAACCACACTCTACTTTCGGTGGCCACATTTCGCTTTCGGAATTCAAACGTGCGCGAGCAGTAAAGTGACGGGAGGATGCTATAACTCCCGTTCCCGGTGCTCGACGAGACTTCCGAAACGGCCTAAGAGGAATCAAATAAAATTCTCCTCAGCGTCAACAGGAAGAGCATCGTCTGGCGCGATTATGGAGCGTCGTGCCTCGAGGAGAACGCGAAACGGAACGTTTCGCCATTCTCGTAACACGAGCTACACATCGCGACTGAATAAGTTCGGCAAAGAGAACACGCGGAGAACAGACTTACCCGTGCAAGTGGCCAAAAGACAAATCACCAGCAGAGCCGTTCGCTTCCTGGGCAACCTGCAAGCAGAGGAGGAAAACGGTGATTATTGATTGAGCTCTCCGAGCCAATCGAGAGACGAATCGAGAGAAGGGTAACGCTCGACTTTGACTCGGTGGCTATCAGACTTGCGATTAGACGGATTAATCTCGCGTCATGCTCCACGCGCGCGTTGGAAACGCTTAATTAATTGCGCATTTGTGACTTTCACGCGGATCTCTCGCTCAAAATACCTGCTCGTGGATGTTATAGAGTCGAGCGTTAATTCTCCATAATCATCAATTTTCAATTCCTATTGCTGAAACGCTTTACATTTTTAGTCTAAGTTATTGCAAAAAGATGAAGAAATAGAAATGTATTTCGGTTTTTATTGCGTGTGCGTGTCATCAATAAATAAATTTTATGAAAAAAAAACTTTTATATTATTCATTTGTTTGATTTGTAAAGATAGGCAAGCAATACAATTTCATCGATTATTTGGAAAACTCCAATTAATATATCACATCCAATATCCAATTGATGATTGCTTACAACAGAATAGAAAATATAACAATAACATGTTCCAATTTACTATACGCAAACTGTACGCATATCTGTATTGATGGTTTTAGGAGTGATATGATAAGCGAATCAACCAACGAATAGATGAATAGATAACCGCATTAAGCGGATTATATTCTGTTGGAATCTCTCGGCTTGCGCGATCCAATAACAAGTATATATAACAGGTATCGTTTGCAACTGCAAGTTAAAAATAAAATCCCAACAATCTCGACTGACATTACAGAGACGCCATTGTGTCAGCGTTAAATTTCGTTCCGTAAATGACGTATTTTTAAAACGTGGCATTCACAATTTTTTGTCGGAATATAAATGCCGCCGCGCTTATTTCTAACTGACAAAACTCGGTTATTCACTAGCGGAATTACCGTGCTTGAATAAAGATATACAACGACACGGACACGATTGTAAATTTAGAAACTTTAATCAAATTGGGCCAAAACGACGGCGGAATAATCTCAGAGTCGAAATTGCTGTCAAAATGATCGCAAATACGGAAGTTACCATGATAAGCACATATGTGCACTAACAACTATGCGTTGTCAATTTTCGTATTCATTCTGCAATTTAAATTGCTGTATCTGTTTAGAAAGATAAAACGATGAAGTGATAACAAATATTTTTACAAGAGCGTTTCTAAATAAAGTGCAAAAGCTTTTCTTGAAATCAAGTCCTGAAGTATTACGGTTTAAGTTTCATATTAAAACCCCCATTCGTCTAGTATTTGATTATTAAACTAGTCTATTCTCTCTTCTTGCAAAATGTGGATCTACAACGAAGTAATGAATATTCAACGGTATAACGGAACAATAAAGTAATGAATATTTAGCAAGAAATAAGTACAGACTGAAAGTTGCCGCTTGAGTTCTCAAAACATCGAGCAAAGCTACACTATACAAGATGTTTTTGAGTCAAATAGAAAGAGGAAAGAGTACTCTTACTCACGCGCACAAAGTCGTTTTGATGATAAAGTCTTTTAATTAACTTTCTGTACTTTGAAACGGTCTTTACATATCGTTAGACCGGCCGATCAAACCGCATATTATTTCCTTCGCAAAGGATAATGTTTCCGTTGGAGGATCGGTGCGGCGATTAGACGGCAGACCAAGTGACATTTGCCATTACCTAGTGGGTTGACCATAGGTATGTACATGTCTGTTACATACTGCCATGTCGGTTACATAGGACCACCGCGCCGGTCGGGTACGAACCGTCCCATGACATGAACGGTAAACAGTCTTGGGTTAATTGGTGGATATCGACTTCGCGTCTGCACCGTCGAACGAGGGTGGAAAAATGAGCAACAAGTCCACGCGGCTCCTGCCGTCTCGTCCTCGGAAAAATTTCAACATCCCGCGGGAAAGTTAGCGTGGAGTGTCCATTTTGTAAAGTACCATTCCGCATGGCAAAAAAATTAAAGTTGTTTTTAAAAGAGGAGAATGGAGCTTGTTCTTGTGCGAGCAAGTTGTTACGATGTAATTTTACAGAAATCTACTAGAAACGGCACTACTTAGAGGAGACAAAAATGAGAGAGAAAGAGAGATGCTGCCGGCGTGCAGCCCATTTTAACCGCAGGCGTCGCCAGCAAAATAGAAGCATACAGAAATGTATAATTTTTAAAAGCATTTAAAATAACGCAATCCAACATACACACTATGTATAATTAAAATCGCGTTCTGCTGAATTTTTAAACGTTACATCTATTTTCGTAACGAAATTTTTAAAGAGAAATTAAATAAAAAATAAGTAAGCAATTGATAAATATAGTGCAGTTCGGCAAAAAAGAATAATCATTGAAATCTGTAACAACTAGCTCTTTCCTACATAAAATGGGTTTTTGCACGGATGTGTACATTTCGTGTTACACACAAATGATTTTACAGAACGCAGAGTAATAAATCATGGTTACTGACCATCGCGCAGTTATACTGACCACTTGGTTTTACGAATCTCTATTCGGAACAATCGCAAATTAAGCTGATTTTTTTCCTCCTATAACTTTTTTTTTTTCATTCTTGAACAAACCATGATGGATTATCTCCTGCGGCAGGTTTTCGAAAGTGATGTATTATCGTATCATTTTTCCCATTTTCAATATTACACACAAATGAAACAGTCTACAATTTTCAGTTTTTCCATCTCAAGAATTGATCTCATGAGACGCATTAAGTCGTGCTGGGGGGGTTGTGTGGGTGTGTAGAATCGCCAGAGAAGGGATGATGATCACAATCAGTCCACCATGCATGGAACTATGATACTAGTACTGATAGTACCAGATGCATTGAAATACGTCATGTCGCTATATGCGCTCGTATTACCCTTCGGACCCTTCAATTATGATAATGGCAGATTTGAATATTGCTCACGTTAATCGCCGGGGAAATTAATTCAAACGTTTCGCACGACTATCTTAGCGTCGCTTTGATAACGTCACATTAAGTTAAATAGGTATCCCATCAAAGCGGTCGCGCGAATTGCGTTTTACGGCGTCACGTGTGCGGAGGACGTGCGCCCCGTGAGAATGCGCGCGATTTCGCCTTAATCGGCGTGATGAGCAGGGCGATTCTCGCTCGTGTTTTTCGTATTAATCGTTTCATTTGGCCACCTCCGCCGCCGTCGCGGCCAAACGCCATTATCCGCAGCGTGGAGTTAGCAGAGATAACATTTGCGAGAGATAACACTGTGGCATTCAGAGTGACGTTTCCATTATCTGCCACATGCACCCCGCCGTGCCGTGTCGGCACTCAGGACCGACTCGAGATACGACGACGTTCCTCATCAGCGTTCTCGAAGCAGGACATAAGATAGATGCGATGTCGTAAAAAAACCAAGTCGCAAAAATCGTCAAGTCAGAAATAATTTTGATCTGGCTAATTCTCAAATTTTAATTAATTGTACTTTTCGAGAAATTCAGATTCGTAATCACGTGTGCACATGTAATAACATGATTGTTAAAACTCTCAGAATTTGATTCTCGTCCAAAGATACATAAAACGAGTAATTCAGTGCGTACATATCGCATCAACGTTCAACGTTTCACGCACGAATGTTTTAATCGTGTTGAAATCAATGTTGATAAATAAGCTGCGATGGACAGACAGTTCGTCAGCGCATAAATACCGATTGCGTCTTGTTAACGGTTGTGTCCAATCGTTATTACGTCACCTACGCGTTGCAAATTCTGAATAATAACGTTAATTTGATCACGGTTTAACGACGAATCGATTTTAGTGCTTTATGCGCAATTTTATGCGCGCGGATACCGAAGTAACGAGGAATTCTCGCGGATTTAACGACATTAGCTACATTAATATTTGAACCGTCGCAATAGCGAAATAAAAAAGAAAAGCTTTTAATCTAATAAAAGTTTGATAATTTTTTATTTTTTGGTAGTTCGTCAAATCAAAGTGCGAGATATTTCAAAATCGTTTCTAATGTGAATTTAATTCTGAAAACAAAACCAAGACCTTTAATTATCTCAATCGTTCGATTCGTTTTTTTTTACTGTGGTTTTCGATATTCATGTTTTTTGTTGCGTTTACAGGAATTACCGCCGCGAGCATTTGTTGTCTTTCATTTTCACGCAATGAATCATTTAATGCAAAATTATACAAATTGGATCTTGCCATTACACGCGCGTAAATTCACATGGATGCATTGTGCATTTGGCGAATTGCGCGTGTTGTTCGCGATCGAAGCTGCAAATAGTCACGTGTTAATCGGCTGACGTGGAATATCACAGTTACATCAGCGCCGTCGCACGCGAGACAATTGTGTCGCATGCGTTCGTGCCGTTGCAGCAAGTGGTTCCTATCTCGAATATCGTCGTGGAACGAGTATGTCCAGCTCTAATATATACGTACATACATGTACGGACGACTTCGTCTATCTTCATCAGAATAACTTTCAAACAACTTGAAAGTCTTATGTGTCCAGGTAAAAATGGCAAACGTAAATACGTTATCACAAAATCGTCGCAATGCATCATCGCAATCATAAGAAAGTTTTCTCCTCGAGATTGCATGAGATATTCCGTATAGCAGCTCATTTTTTAACCGTTATCGCAATGTCTAACGACTATTTAATCCGACATCAATCTTTTTACCGAGAAGTCCGTAATGATGAAGTTCGGAGTGAGAAGCGAAGCGGGTGTAACGAAGTTCGCGAGCCAGCTAGACTGATGTTGTGGCGTGCATTCCGTCTCATGTATGCGGAATGTGTTCATATATTCTCGAGTTAACCGAACCCGAATTAATCGCATCAACAATTAACGTCCCGGCTGTCCCGTGCAACAAGCAAATTGCATCAATCGCGACCATCTCGCGTAAGGTGGAAGAGATAAGGCAGTCGCGATGGTTGCGGCGCTCTCAGCCGTTGCCGAGAGGCCGATCGGAAATTATGCAAGCCCGCGCTCGAACTAAAGTTAACACGTCAAGCTTGGCTTCATCGCGACCGCGACGTTCCGATGATGCATTACCCCTGACAGACCGGAATTCGATAGCACGAGGTTAATGAGATAACTTGCGTCTTGCGCTTACGTTGCATCTTCATAGAGCTTCGGCGAATGCGCTGAAGTGTAAAGAAAACGCGATAAATTTGCATTATAACAGTGGCCTATCTATCAAATTTCATGAAATTTATCTTTTCGTATTTATGCGAAAATTCTAGTTTATAAAAGTTATATGAGAGTTTCCAATAAAAAATTGCCTTTTTTTTTTTTTTTAATGGAAATATCAGATTGTGGAGCGTTTTGAAGTACCATAAATTATAAGTTCATTAATTTATAAGTTCTTATATAATATCCATTTCTTCGTTGTATATTAATAAAAATAAAAACAATATTTCTTTATGACCATTCTATGCTTTTATCGCGATAAATTAAATTTACTCGAGGCACATAAATCTATCAAAGCATATTTATCATAAATAATAAAATTAAATATATTATGTAATAGCAACAATGATAATAACAGTGAAACTAAAACAGGGAATGAACATTGCTATTAATTTATCATGATCAACGTAAGTGCAGATTATACGCAGCCAGTAATAACGATCAGTAAGTGTAATTAATTAGATCCGACGCGAACGCCATTACGGAAATAATATCATCAACGGCGATGAGGGACATAATGACTCCCCGTTGTCAGGTGTATTATGATGCAACGAATGCAACCGCGTTTTAGCGCACAAGAGTGCAAATATGCCAGCAATGGCATACGAAGATGCTACGACAGAACCGCTTGTTAACACCGTGCAGTAAACAGCCCGCAGAGCGGTGTGTTATGTCGCGCCATAACCCAGTTTTCCTTCCGAGCGTGCACGTTTAATAATGTGCCGAGTTAATTGCATCGATTATTAACATCGTGGCCAGCCGGGCGGCACAAATTGCATTAACATTGTCGCCGTACGTACGCAAAGCACATTCTAATACCATCGGGAGACATTAGCGAATTATACACTGTCATAATTGCAGCCTGATCCGTAAACTCTTCCATACGTGTCGTCATTATAAATTTTCATTCGTCCATCGATTGCAAAAACGGTGGCTATAGAGGAAAATAATGGGAAATATATAATAGATATTTCGAGTAAATGAAAGTAAGAACTTTTGACATCACGAAAATTAATTAGGATACTCTCTTTTCTTCTTTTTAAACGTCTCTTTTTACACTTTTAACCGAAAATACTTCGATAAAAAGCAAATTGCGTTTTAATGACTATAACCATAAGAATCAATCTTAGCGTAAGGCAAAAATTTACACTGTAATGAACACATCGTGCAGGAAACAATCTACCATCGTGTGTATCCTGAGATGTAGCTATATCTTTCTCAACCACCGCGGCCCATTTTCCGGAGCTATTTTCTTCGTTTCCGTACATCGCTCGACGCCAAAAGCCGTATGCACCGTATATTATTGACCACAACGCAAATTGACAGGCAGTGTATACCCTCGTCGGGTCTGGAAACGAGCGTGTGCGCCAATTAGTCGATGTTAAACACCGCCATCGTCGTGCTTATGCGGCGACGACGACGGCTATGTGAGTGCCTGCGGACTATTCCGTTTACTTATCGATGCCGTTCCGCGACAAACAGAGGCACCTAAGTTACTTCGTGCTATGGTAACAGACAGCTTTAATAAAGTTCAACGTGGATTCTGTATACCGAGCGCTGTATTACGCGCGGCGTTAGAGCTGCCCAAGTGACGCGAGCTTTCATTATTCAGGTGGGATCCACCGTGCGACGACGACGGTAAATTGCGGTCCCCCCCGGTCGAAATTATCCGCCGAAAGCTCCCGCGGATCATCTCGGAGTAATCCCCGCTGCGAAACGTTTCTTTTCGCCGCTTCTACGCAATATCGCGGCTATATTTACTATAATCTCCCCAGGATTTGAAACAGAACGCGGTTAAACATCTCTCGCTTTTTTTTAATTATCTACGCTACACGTCTGTCACCGTAACGGGATTCAAACATTGAATATTTCGTCTGAATTTTCTTATCGAAAATATCTTATAACATCTCCCCAGTGTATACGGAGATCCGCTCGCCGAAAATCGCGGCAAAGCACGTATGAAAAGATACGTGCCGGTCAGTGCGCGGATACTCTCCAGCTGCGACACACTCGTAATTCATAAAACGCGAGGAGAAGCATCTTGAGAGCGCGTCCTTCTCGTTAGACGCAACAGAGGCACCTTGTCGGATTCTACGGACGCTCGAAAGCCTTTCATCTCGCCGGGGTCTGCGCCGGGGCTCTTGCGTCAAACAGATTAAATTAAGAATACACGGGAGCGCGCGGAAATTCATATATTCCTTTCGTCGACGAGACGACGGGGCGCTCTGTAATTTGCCGCTCCTTAATTAAGTTATTCTCGCAACGACGTCGCCTAGTCTCGCGTCGTTGTGCGCGCCGCGCGACACCGTATTGTTAGCAACTCTCCCCATGAAACGGACATGTTTAATAAAGGCCCCGGCGTTGATTGCATAAATTATTAACGTCTGCCAGGATAACGCGCTCGTGCACGCCCGCATCGACACGTCCTGCACGCCCGCGAGTCTCTTGGAAATTTCGCCGCAGCCTCCTTCACGCGAAACGACGTCTTTAACGAGACTTCTTGACACTTGCAGAGAGCGGAAATGTCGACTAAATGCCAATAGAGACATGCCTTAAGTTTACAACGGGTAAGAAATACCAAATTTCACGTTTGCGGAAATATCACTTTCCTCAGAATACAATTTTTTTTCATTTATCGATAACAGAAAAAGATCCCCTTTCAACAGTATTTACTACATGACGCGAGTTTTTTTTCTCTCGTTGCATTTTGAAATATACGCTATTAAGATACGTTTTGTAATTTTTACGTTGCAACTCAAGATACCATTGCCGATGTTTAGCTGCTTGTCTAGCTCGCGCTACGCGTATAATATCCTCCACATTTGCAAGACATTGCGTGACTGTGCCTCTCTGTAAATATAATACATCTGAAACGCGCGCGAGCCAATTATGCAACGTGAATCATATCTAGATGTATCTACATATTTAACTACAGCGTTTGCGGATAAACCGAGGGGCGGAGCGCAAAGTCGGAGCTGCCGATTCAACAAGGCGATTGTGCTCAATTGCGTGGAATGAAGCGTGTCGATTAATCTCGAGCCGAACATTTTCCGGTTTTCTCTTCGATCTAAACAAAATATTAAAGGCGATTCTCGCCCAACGTTCGGCAGTTCGGCATTGTAGCCTCGAGCGAAAGTATACAACTTGGGTTAGAATCCCAGATTTCTCTATTTCCTATTTCCTCAATTTTATTTTTCATCTAAGCATTTCTCAGCGCTTGTTCTGCTTTTATCTCGCCGTAGGGCACGGAATTATCAAACGATTTAGCGCTCGCTGGAACCGATTTATCGCGCTGCTTATCCAACGGACGTTGCATTAATCAGGTTAAAGTCCGTTCGGCGTCCCGGCGACCAATGGCGCGACGAGGAAACGAACTTTATCAACGACTTTATCAGGATAATCGAACGAAATCGTCTGACCGAGCGTTGTACTGCGCCCTCGTCGTATACCTGACGAAGTGCCGGACCATCTAGCGACGAGCCTGACGAAGTGACCATTTCCGGCGCCGTACCTCGGCCCCGTGAATCACAATCGACAGAGCCAAACCAATTCGGTATCCGTAAAAATTGCGGCTCCTTTCCGTGCCGGGAGAAGAGCGCCCGAGAACGACATTACTCGCGTCGCGCGGCGACTGCACGGGAGATGGAATTCAGAGCGAGCCATTGCGCCGAATAGTAGTATAGGTCAATAACAGTAAGAATCCGACGCGTACCATTCTTCGTCTATCTACAGTTCCGCAAAGAATCTAAAATTCTTCGTCGTCCCAATAAGTTATTATTTGAGACAGCGAATGAAATACCAATTAAAGTAAAAAGGAGCGAAAATATACCTTCTAAAATACCTAAAAACAAATATAAGAAAATATAAAATAAAAAGAGAAACATTCTTAACGCAGATCTGCTCTATAAATTTAAATCACAGTAAATTCTAGATGCGGCATAACATAAATTTTTTTTCAAGATATGCGACACAACGTCGAGATACAAGATTTCGGTGCATTGCTGATAACGCAAATTCCAAAATTTCATCTCATCCACCTGATGAGGCAATTTCAAAAATCCATTCTCCTGGTGACTTTGGCTCTTTCATCTTTGCAAGTAGCGGGAATAATTTTTGCAAGACTTCACTAGAATGGGTACTTCGATGCCAAATAGATCCGGATTCGTGCATACATATTGCGCCTGAGCCATGGTGACCGCGCACGTTCAGTCACGCCGTAGGAAATTAAACGTCAGATCGCGCCGCGATATTATGCGCCGTTCATTTTAAGCCTTTGGCCGCGTTGAATTATGGACACGTCCTCGAGTACACTGCATTAAATGAAATTGAGATTGAATTTTCGGCATTCGCGCAGAAGAATAATCGCAAAATCAGCATCGATGTTCATGTTTAGTCCTAGGTCTCTTTCAAAATATTATTAAAATAATACCCCAGAACCATAAAAATATCGTAGTTAGAATATAGAAAAAAATGTTAATTAAGTTTAGATATAAAAAAGCTCCACAATCTTTTCTTCTTTCAGCAATGGCGTTCTGAACGCGTTAAAAAAAAGATTGAAGCTTCGAATTATTCTATTTGTATTCTATTTTCTCTGTACTTTTCGTTAATTAAATATATAACGCTGGCATTCTTTTAACTTTAGCTTAAATTTAAACGATTAACAAGCGGATTCAGTTTCACCGTGTAAAGCGACGAAGTTACGAGTTTCTTTATCACATTTGCGCTATAATCTGCTCGATATCATGCTACCGCTTACCTAGCAGCCGGGATCGACGAAAGAATGAACATCTTCGCGATTGTTACAGTGTTTCTTTTCTCGAAAAGCCATTAGAGCATTAACTGATGAAAATCTATCCCTTTTCATCTTATCGATACAGCGAGCGTCGTATTTCGCAACTGCGTATTTCGCAAAGTATTTTAATTAATTAAAGCGCCGTTCTTCCTCGCCGTCCTTTTTATTCCGCGCGCCGGTTCGTTTCAGCGGTCGAGCTGTATGATCCACGTTCGTAGACCCACATTAACTTCCGCGCATAAATTGTGACTTGATAATGCGTTCTTTTTTACGGTGTCCAGCTGTTCCACGACCATGCTAATTGCCACAAAAAATATGCAGAATGGTCTGCGCTCGCCGCCGGATGTCCTTTCAGATCTAGCGAATGCTAGAGATCAAAAGGATCTAGCATCGAATATTAAGTCTCGACTCTTGGCTTTTCCATTAGCGAACGTCATTTTAATGTAATTTCAACCTAACGCTTAATTGAAAGGAACTTTGTGAAAAAAACTCTCTCAGAATCCTTGTAAAAAAATACCCATTCTCCGGTATTAGTAGAAACTGCTGCTTTTGTAACATCAATGAAATTCCGAATTCCTACAAAAAATATTGACTGCACGTGTAATGTCAAAATTAAAAAAAAAAATAAGATAAAAAAGTCCTCTCGCGTTTCATAGTAACGTTACACGGATGGTTTAACCCGCGCCCAGATCGTCGTTAAATCTGGCACGTTTACACGCGCAAGTCAAACACGCGCGTTCGATAAAAACAGCTAGTCCAGCGCCAGCTTGTACGTTTTATGAAATTGTTTTATCGCGCTTGCGAAAAACACGAAATATTTCATTCGGTGTCACGCCGATCTTGCTCGTTTCGTCCGATCGGACTGGAAAGTCAGAAGCTTCGCATCCGGTTTTCTTTATAAAATCTGCCGAACGCGACACGCCGAAACTTTCGCGATTGGGAACGAGAAAGTTCGCACGATCTCAAGTACCAAGATCAGTTCCGTTATCGCAATAATATATATATATATATATATATATGTATGTATGTATGTATAGTGAAAGCTTGGAAACAGAAGTTATATGAATCAAGAAAAAGAGACAAATTTATTTTTCAACTATTTCTTCCTCTTTTTCTTTCACTGTGAGAAAATCTTTTGTCTTTTAAAAAAGTAACTCACAATAAATATTATATTTATAAAAGAATCTGCTAAGTATATGTATAAAAAAATCTGTTAAGTTATGTATTTGATCCGAAAATTAAACATGTATAAATAAAATCTCCTTCGCTCTGAGAAATAAAAGAGTTTGCGAAATGAAAGTTGTTAACGTAAAGCGTTAAAAATTTTAATGAGATTTTATTGCTCATTGAATTAGACTTGACTTATACCATTATTTGCTGCGACAAGTCCAACATCCAAATTGAATACAAAAGCTGCACGCGCATAAATAATATATCACAGCTTCGGTTTATATATCATATTGTTTAGAATTTGAAATATAAAATATTCAATCAATGAGGTGTAACATATTTTTGTACAACGCTTTGCATAACAAACGACAGTATACATCTCCTGGAAATATTAAGTCAGAGAAATTGATAATCTCATTAGGCGATAAATCTCAAGAGATTTGCAGAGTTAGAAAAGGGAGAAATCAGTAGATATTAGAGGAAAAGGGAAGTAACAGATTTACACACCGTCGAATAGGGTGGTGCATCCAGAAACTCGGTCTACCCTTATCGCAGCTGGAAGTAAATCCACCATCGCCGGCTTTAATCCCTTTTAAATAGTAATTAATACGTTCGAGTTATAGCGGTAACCAAACGGTAATTTAGAGAGAGACGCACTGCGTGCAAATCCCTGTTCGACCGTTCGCCCTCGTTCAACGAAGCATTCAAGAAACTTGGAAAAGATTGTAATCTGAGCTACTCCACGTTTCACATGTTTCACTCGCAACCCAAACGCTTTCTCGAGACTCCGCGAAAAATTTGTCTGCGCGAAGAAAAGCTCAGGATAAACGCTTGTGATCGTCCAAACTCGAAGAAGTAACAGAAACACCACGACAAATAATCACTATCGATGGTGTCGCGGTACGAGCGCAGAAAAATGGAAAACGTGATGTCGCGTTTTAACCAAAGTGTGAAACGCTTGCCAGATATTCCGCGGAAAATTTGTTTCCGCGAAATCGCAGCTGAGATCGGACAAATGTGGCATCGTTTCCACGAGCACGACAAAAAGCAAAACACGAAAAACACGACAAATGATACCGCGCGTGCTATCAACGTCAATCGAAAAAAAAAAGGATATAAAACACAACTTGAATAAATGTCAGTTCGAGCGGTTGATTGCGAGCCTCGTTGCCGCAAACGGCACGAAGTCCGGCGTCCTGCGAGCCCTTTTGGCCTCGTTAGCGTAAAACGCTTTTACGCTCTCGGGGACCGCAATTGGCTTTGAGCGGAAGGTCCGCGGTTGCGTTTCCGTTTACACAAAAGAAATCACGTATTTATGCTTTTATTACGGCGGCGCTTTCTCAAAGTGGAGCCCTCGCCCGCCTTTCACAGCGCGACGGGCTGCAACGCTCAAGCAGAACCGCATTCTACAAGGCCGGTAATTATGCATTGACTACTTAATGGATGCGGCGCAGGCGAGCCACCCAGCGGATCCGCGGATGCATAAGCTTTTCGCCAACGGAAAACTTTGTTAGCTTGCCAGCCATGTGTTTGTGTGGAACGACGGAAATGTGCGCAATCGCGAAAACTCGAGAAAACGGCTCTGTGAGCTTTAATTTTATTGTTACAAACGAAGCTGTGAGTAGTAGGATCCTGTGAAACAGAATTTTTTTCATTGCTTGTATCTAAACAATAAAGAATATTTCGCAAGAATATGTATGTGCCGGTCTAATGATATCTTTCCTGCGTCCCTGAATGCTTTGCGTAAAATAAATTTCACAACGATCCCGCGGCACTAGATGCAAAAGCGGATTTTTTAGATCGTAAGCGCATTATTAAACCATTTCTTATTATTATTTTTATTATTAATTCTTACATGTACCTCGTATGTTTAAAAACATTTCGCCGAGAGATTCGCGAGTACGCTGAAAACGCAAAGAATTCTTTTTGAAACGCACAATCCCGACTTGTGTGGCAAATAATACTCACTTTATACCCGTAATTCGAGGTCCGGTACAACGGACCGTTTCGTGATAAAACTTTTATAAATCCCACGCGGCGCTTTTATAATAGTTCACAGAAAAATCACGTTACCGTTCCGCAAAAATGTTCTATTACGCTACTCGACACGACGTACAAAGAAAAGCGGTCCTATTTCCAGACATTGCAGGTAAATCGTAATGTACGGATTAAGGCGTTTCGGATTTGCGCGACGAGCAGAAGAGAATTCGCGACGAAATTTAATATCGCTCATGATATTGTCGCTGAAAAGTCTCATATCTGCGGAGCGATCAAAAGCGAAACAAAAGGAGTCGACACGGAGATACGGAAACGTCTCGCGAAGATCTGTCTCGCCTTTGAGAATTTCGCAAGTCCATTCGAGAATAATGCGATCCCCCGACGTGATTTCACGATTGCGCGTTCGGTAACTGCAATTCGCGTTAGAGCACCATGCGTTTGATGCGCGAGCGAATTCTCCGCGGGCATCTCCCTGCATTTCTCGCGAGAGACGCGCGGAGAGATTAATTAGCGCACGATTTAACGACCCTGACCTCTTCCTGCGCGCTGGAGCGAACAAGCTAATTATTCTCGATATATTCTACACGGAGGTCGTTCAAATTTTGTGGTCGTCGTGAAGAACGGGACGACGAGTAGCGGTCGACCTGCGGTCCTTCTTCACTCTCTCTTCTTCTTCACTCGTGTCGCAGGTGTTAATTAGCAGTTTTGTGCCGTCCGGCTTAATTGAATACTGGCCGCAGCTAGCCACTGTTCAGAATATTCTTTGAAACATCCGCCTTTATCTTGACTGCTCCTCTCTTTTCCAGGATCGTAGAAGGAATATCGCTAAGTTCAATACGTTTTGGAGATATTTTGTAATTACTCCATTCGTCTAAAAGAATTGTCTTTTTTTTATAGTGAGCGCATACAGCAAATATAATAGCGGATCTAGAATCTATTTGACATCAAATTTTTATTTATAACAGTCGATGGTTTCACTCGCTCGAAAGAAATAGAGAACTGTGAGCTACGCTTCGTGAAAAGTTTTGCGAAACCGGGCCTCGTTCGATTTCATTTTCGTTTTGCTGAAATTTCAGCTTCATCCTCATTATAAGACGCACGAAATGTGTCGGATGATGCGAACGAGACGTGCGGTTAATGGAATTGCAATGCCCGTAGTTGACTAATGAACCGTGCGAGCCGTGCGGCCATCCGTGCCCTGCGTAACGCGCGCGCTACATTGGAAACATCAAACGCGGTGCGTGCTGGCGGCAGATATCGAAAATGGATATTAAATTTTCAATGTCGGAGGCGGATGTTACCCGACGGAAACGACCGCGAATCGAATTGGACGCGCAATGTCCGGGGCTTTACGGGAGCCGGGCGCAACCCCCGTAGCGCGAGCACGACGATGTGGTGCCCGTTAATCCGATAAAAACTCATTATGAAAATGTCAATGACAAAACTCCACGCCACGGAAGGTCCGCCGGCGTTTTTATGTCATTATCGGGAGAAAATGCACACGTCCGACGATGCCGGGGACCAAACACGACGCAGATGTCAAAGAGGATAATCTCGAAATAGAATACGAAAAGCGAGCGAAACTCTTCCGTGATAAAAAAAAAATTGAGATAATGAAGATACGTAGAAATGAAAGAGATAACGTCGATTGTTCGTAGTTGAAAAAAAAAAAAAAAAAAAACACGCGATTTCAGGGGATTACATCAATTTCAACGTGTACGGAGTACGGCGTGCGGGATCTGCTTCGCTGCGGCTTACGAAGCATGCCGGAATTTACGGCCGGCACGCGATGCGGCGTACGAAAACCGGTTTATCTATGCGTTCCCCTAAGTGCATTCAGCAGTAACGTCCATATTTGACCAACATCGAAGCGTCGCTGCTGCGACCGATAATGGGCATCGAAACACGTACCTGGCATGTCACCAGCTCGCGTCTCCGGTTCCAGTTTAATTCACCCAGCTTACAAACTTAGTTCATTTAACGCGAGAATCTGAACTAAGATTTGATGCTAACATGTGATGTAGAAAATACTCCGAAATAATTTGCGATCTTTTAATATTAACACAAATTTCTGCAAAATTATTAAAAATTAGTGCGAAAAATTAGTGCAAACAAATTTTTTTTTACGTTCCTATCAATTCCAGAAATTTTTCTAACGCAAAATTTCAGCGAGTTTAATCCTGAAAATCACAAATAAAGACAGACAATCTGTCATTATCATAAAATTGAAGACCAATTTTCATTTATCACAACTTGATCATTTTAAATACATGATGAGAAGTTCAACGAATGGCTATTCATATAGACAATCTTCTCTGTCAATAAAACGAGTCGTCAGGGACAAAATATTCGCGCGATAAATTCGCACACAGTCGAACGTACAATTCGTACAATTTTGATTTTCGAGAATGCGCCTTGTCAGCCGGTTAGAATGGATTCGCGTTCACGCCTGGGGACGAAATATCCATTTCGAACTAATTCCACATGTACAAATCCAATCTACGGACGAATAAAACTGCCGCCGTGCAGCATCCGCTGTCGCGTTGACGTATCGCCTTACCGTAAGTGCAATTCGTTTCGATCGCTTAGAATCGATACCGCTCGCGATAATGGCAGCATCAGTATCGCCGACAAGATATCGATCGGCTATCATTTTTCACGCAAGATGGAGGAGACATAAGTAGATATTGGCAGACGCGCGGAAGTGCGCCGATTAATACGGCGTGTTCAATTTCCCCCATGTCAATCGTTAATGATAGACATTTGGAACGTAGAAATGGTTTTTCCTCGACGAAAATCGTGCAGAACTATGCGAATTCGATCAAATGTGACACTTTATCTACGATAAGATAAGATAGAGGTATCTAATTAATTTTATTTTAAATTTAAGATATACTATTTTTATATTACATGTCATGTATGTAGCAGGAATAAAAATGATATATCTTAAGAAATTTAAAATAAAATAAATTAAATAGCAATAAAAAAATAAAATAAATAAAATAAATCTCAAGAAAAATATTAGCCAATTATATATACAAATATTAATTATATAATTATATGTGTACATATAATTATATAATTAATATTTAATCAAATTGTTTACTCAACATTTTTTAAAGCAATCAATGTCCATGTTAAAAATTAAAAATTCCCATCGCGACACAATGCACTATGCAATATTTGAGGTTGCTGCAGTAACTAAAGATCGCGAATAAAAAATCGTCGAAATGATCAGAACCGCGCTAATTACAGCGCGGTTCTGATCATTACAGCGCATTCGCGCGATCGATGATATTGTTGCGACACATCCCACGCGCGGAATTTCCGTATGCGAGAACTGACGCCGCCAGTTATGTAAAGCAGACACCCATCGCGGCACAAAGGGGAGCTACGAAAGACTGCGACACGTCCGACGCAGCCGCGCGTATTGAATCGCGCGCCGTGCGATTTGCATACGAATTCGGGTAGAAGTCACCGGGCAGTCGCCGCGGGGCTGATGTTGACGATATTGCTGATGATGATAGCGACGAGGATAAGCGCGATACAGGCAGCCGGAAGGGAATATCATGTCAACCGCGGATGACATTCCGGCCCTACGGTAGATAACCGGTTTCCGGTTACGAGTGCTTCCTGCGGGCCTCGCAACGAATGACAGATAATCCACCACCGTCCACGTGTATGCCTCGGATAGCGCGGTATCCCTCGGGATAGTGACGTCAAAGTGAATCTTGCCAAGACAGACCGGAGGATTTGCCGCCGCGCTGCATCGACAAAGACGGCGTCCGGTTCTCTAGCCGCAGCTACAGGAATTTCAGCCAAAAAACAGAGAAACCGGTGAGTGACCACGAATCCGCAGAAAAGCGACCGAACTTTCAAGATGGGATCAACTTCGAAATCGACACGATATTTTCGGGCGTGTTTTGACGCACGAATGGATCGGCCGGTCGTTCAATCAGGTGATATTAAACAACCGTTATCAGCTATAAAGCTAATAGATTTTGAAAATGAATGTAACGATGGCAGTAATGGATGGCAATAATGGATCAATTTAGATAGTGTCATTATTAAATATCTGCTTAATAGATGCCGATGATAAATACAGTAAATAATGACTAAATGTAATTTTAATGTTACGTTATTACGTAACTGGTAATTACTAAATTGCATAAAATATCAAAATGGCATTTAATTAAATTTGGATGAATAATAAAATCGCGTGTATTTGATTAATGACTAAGAATATAATTTAATGTCGGACAAAATTTGTTTTCGACAGAAATCTTCAACGCTGCGCTTTGTATGTGATGTTAGAGAGCTGCTACATGGTTTCAGACAGCATATCGTTTCGCGAAATTTCATTGTGGCGAAATATCTTCGAATTTCGAAATAACGCTGGCGCGATAACTGCGTTTCAGATTCGAATAGCATGGGTTAATATCCGACAGAAGAAGAAGCGATTCTTCGTAAAGGTATACGTTTCCAGACAGGCAGGCAAATCGCGGAACGTACTTCGATCTTCGCGCAACCGAATCCAACCGCGGAGAATATTAAAAGCCGTACGTCGTGTTGACGTATCGACTTGTCGAAAGTGCCGTCACGTTTACGCCCGAAAAACGGATGTATGAAATCCGGTGAAATTCGAAGCTGTTTTCTGTAAGTTTGCGCAATACACGATTTGCAAATTGAATGTCGGTTTAATAAGCAAGATAAACTAGAAAAATTGATTACTTATTAATTATCGGTTGATTACCGGATTAATAAAATAAATGAGAAAACTTAATAAATATAATATATTAATTAATATCTTCTTGAATAATGTATTGTTTGTTAATTTCTTATGTTTCGATATATTCTCTTTAGATTTCGATTTCATTTTTCAAAACATTTCATATTTTGAATATTTTTAATGCTCTACAAATTTAAATATATATAATTTTTATGGAAGGGAGGTTATCAAGTAGCTATGCTTGATGTTAAATGCGCGAAATGTGAGACGGACGAATTAAAAGAGCGCCAAAAACGAAACTTGAAGGGAAGCAAGGAGAAAAATTCTGCTATATTTTTTTGCGCCGTACCGAGTGCGCTCCCTGGTCGTCGTATCTTCCTCGTATTTTTCAAAACGAAAAAACGCAGACAGTGGCATTAGAACGAGTCACTCGCCTGCGTGCATTTTCCAAAACCGTACATTAAAACCAACTATAAATCCTCGACCTGGATTCAGTTCCGCTCGCAAATTACCACGAACAAACTATGCCGCGTCCACTCTCGCGCCTCGATAAAATTTTGTGGTCGCGACGACGTATGATAAAAATAGAAAATCGAGAGGAAAAGAGTGGGAGAGAAAAGGAATCGTCTAAGATATAAATGATATTCCATGAATGACAAGATATTAAGAAAAATCATGCAAAATTAATTAAGAAGCAATAATATGTATACATTCGCTTGCATACAACACATGAATATAAAACGTAACATTGAGAGTACAAACTGATTAAAAGTAACAACTAAATTAAGAGGAAAGAAAATTCCTAAGTTTCCTCAAACGTATAAAAATAAGTTAACAAGACAGAGAAGAAATCGAGATAATTATATATCCTTCTGTGCATTCTCGAATCTTCAACCCTTTAACTACGGCTGTCGTCAATGGACGAAAACGAAAATATACCCGTAGTTAAAGAGTTAAGGACAACAAGAAATCATCGAGATGAAAAAATAATATAATTTACTGTCAACTTCTATGATTCAACACAAGGAAGAGGAAAAAAAGAGAAGCGAATACTCTTCGTCGCCGCAAATAAAAGCATCCACTGTTGAGTAATTCAGGAATGGTGTAATTTAATCTAGCATGGAATATTCAGGACCACTGGCACGCACGTCCACAGGGCGTGTGTGTGTATCTACTGGACATGTCTACACCGTGTGTGTGTACACGCGCGTGTGCACGTGTGCAAACACGCGGGCGGGCAGCAGCGGCACACGCTCTCCCAGGTAACCAAGCGCGGCGTTTCCGGTTCGAGTGCTCCCTGGAATTTGCGGGACCGAGATGATATTCAGAGGGCGAACTCCACCCGGCCATCCTCTCTATCTATCTATATCTCCACTCGCGCGATCTCTCCGTTCCGCGCGCACGAATTTAATCCGCGGGGAATTTCCACCGCGAGCAGACGTCCCGAGTTGCAACCTTTGAACTTGGGCCCGTGTCCAACGATTATCGACGCCCACGATCGCGAGAGACCGTTCGGATCCAGTCGATCAAAACGCGATAACGCGTTACGCCGGTATACGGGCTGTGTACCGCTACACTACGATCAGACGGGGCGGTTAATTTTATAGAAATATCGTACACTATAATCGTATCACGATTTCTATTTCGAGGAAATTAAAAATATGTTCGAAGAAATATTTTCAATTATCTTCTACATATTTTTCTGAATAAATTGAAGCTAATTTTTTTACTAACAGCTCTTTTCTTTCTCTTTTCCTTCGCTCGCTTTTTTGTAACCTCTGTTTATGGCGAATCGCTTAGCCGTCTGACATAAAATCAATAAAATTATTAGGTCGTTTCATAAAGTTTTTGCGCGCCTTGCCATTAAACCGCGCGAATAAAAGCACCGAGATTTATGAAACATTTTATATGTGTAGTATAATATACGGAGCTCGCAGGCCATTTAAAAAGTTTCATTCAACTTGAACGTTTTATGCGGTTTAGCGTTAAACGCTCGAGATTGAATGTCATTAAAGATTGTCGACATAATTTGCAAAATTTAAATATTTTATATGTTGACAGATGCAAAATTTTCAATCAGTCGGAATGATTCAGATCGAATAAGGGAGTTGAGCATCTTCTCGCAAGTTAGATAATCGGACAGCGGCGTCGACGAGCGTTGCCGGCGAGCCATCCATTTTCAGGGCAAAAGGTTGAGGTACAAAGGTTTAATGAAGCGTGGCGATTAATGTAAAAGTTAGTGGGAGCAATCGAACTGTAGAATTTAACGGTCTACTTCGCATTGAATCTATCGATTTGACTATTTTATTTTCTTAACGTTCATCTTTGCTTCGTTAACATTTGATTCAGGCAAAAAATAACTGAAAAATAATCTATCGCCAAGAAATTTATCCCTATTATATCGCGTCATTAAACAAAATAAGTTTCTTTTTTAAACTTTGAGTATTTTTGAAGGAAAAATCACAGAGTGCAAAGATTGTGCAGAGATAATAAATTTTTTTTGTGTAAGAAAAATTAATTAAATATTTAAGAAAAATAGAGAGACTTCTACATTAACACCATAAATTATTAAGAAAAAATAAAAGCCATTCTATTTCAAAAAATTATTTTTAAACATTTCCGTATGTATACTTAAAGTAATCTTCTTCTATACGTTTTAATGCAATTAGCCAACTATAACGTAAGAAGCGATTAGCCGAACACGCTTGCCATATCCATCAAAGAAGCAGTCGCGACATTGCTTTGAGGGGTTCGAAAGGATAACTTCGAGGCTCTGCCACTGAATTTCGTTATAACATCGAAAAGTTAGTCTGGCCTCTCTCCACTCTCCCTTATATTATCGGAGTTTCATATTACCGGACAAAGTTTCTGCTTCGCAGATTATCGAAGTCAGATACAATCCCTGCACATCGACGGAATTTAGCGCTACTCGACTAAATTGTTGCACAATTTGATCTGCGGGAAAGCAGATTTACGTTCGTCGAAGCGTTCGATTAAAAACAAATGATAAATGGATCAAAAATAATTTTCCGATAAGTGTGAATAAATTTAATCGAAGAAATTAAGTCCAAGACGCGAATTCACTATTCCATACCTTCAAACAATACAGCTGAATATATTACTGCTCCACTAAAATTTTATACAGTCACGCTGAGAACAGCAACATCCTACACACACACTCGCGCTACGAGATCTTGTGTATCTTTCTCATCCACACGTGAAAGACGACTGTGTATGTTAGTGTGATTGTGTATGTTAGTACTTTACAGATTTACCTCTAAAAGTACATTTGCTTCTTATGGAAATCGATAGATATTACGGAATTAGACATCGCGATTCTTAAGAATGTATTAAATTTTTGAGATAACTCTAAAAATAATATAATTTTTATATCTTCGTTGAGTGCGTCTCCTCCCTATTTTGCTCGAGATGCAGTAATTCCTTCGAAAAGACATCTCCTCATCTTCTTCCCGACAACCTCCACACTGAGAGACGTTTCCGCTGTAATAATCAATGCTGCAAATTCACATGCGACTGCGTTGAGAATTAACATTCACGCCCACGCCAGACGCCTTCGACGACGTATATATTCGGCGTCTCGTTTTCGCTGTCTGTGCGCTAATTGTGAAGTAATAGACAGACTTACACGTAGACACGGTGCAGGGTTCGTTCGCAAGAAACAAGGAGCATTAAGCGTAAACTGCGCGGTAACATTCCGCCCATCTTGGGTGCATGTAACTGGAAGTTGCGGAATGAGTTGACGGAGAAACTAGCGGGAATGTTAGATTATGTACAAAATACACGCGGAAACCGAGGCGCATGAATTAAGATGCTGATGAAGAAAGAGAGCTGCCTGTGTACAACGACATCATCCCGCTTTTACTCAATCACGCTATTCGTTACTGCGAATTGTGGCACAATTACCACAAAACGCAATTTTTTAGGTCGCTTACGTTTTCTACGGTTAAGAAACTCTCTAAAATAACTTTTTTGCAATGAAAAATTAATTCTCAAAATATTGAAGCGTAATTTAACGTCTTGATTGTAACTTATACATATTTCTAGCGTTCATTAAGAGACTCAATAGAATAATTGGAAACGAGGCACTCCGTATTATTACCGCTCCATATCCCTCACATAGAATTCCAATCGAACATTTACAATAACGTTCGTTAATCAAAACTTTGATCACGTCCCAATTAATTTATTTATCGCTGCAGCAATATTTTATATGTATATTCGCAGTTGCAAGCATGAATATTATTTTATGTATTGTCACGTATATGTCTTTAGTTCGATTAGCTCGCGCCTGCAAATTACGTTCGGCGCGCCCTTCCGGCTGTATAATTTTTCGCGCTTAATTACTATAAATACCGAAACGCGCCGCGTTTGCTTCCAATTAAAAGCAAATTACGATTACTGCACTGCACTTTTGTGCAACGCGATGAATCGTTCCTCGCGCTCGAGCTAATCTACATTGTTAATATACGCAGGTCGCGTCGCATCACATAATTGCAGTTAACGTTTCGAATGCATCGCAAAAACAGAAAAAGATACGGTCAGTCATGCGCGTTTTTGCCGAAAATTCAAACGAGAAATTCGGTGAGAGAAAAATACATTTTATCCATCGCGAAACGAGATAACGAGCGATGACATATTTCCGAATGCGACATTTTTTTTACCAAAATTTTACGTTATTTTGTTTAAATCAGAACGCATCGGTGTTTTTAAGAATAAATTCGACCATGTTGACGACTCTGATCGTAAACTGATATGAACGAGTGCGTATTTATAGTATGATCGCACGTCTGCCTATCACGGACAGACACGCGTTATGCAAAATTCGCTGATATAACAACGATGCTGATGTCCGAACATCCGGACAATCGAACGATGATATCGATTATCAAAATTCATCGAGCGAGCGGGCGTCTATATGTATTACGATATTCCAATAAAATATGTAGGAACGCAGGAAACGAAATAAATATGATGAGCGATTATTTGATGCGCACGACATCTAAAAATTGTAATATCAAAAATTCAGTAGTAAAAATTCAATGGCGTTTATATCACTTCATGCTAACGTCAGAAACAAGCCTTATACAACGGGATGTCAGATGTAAATCCGATATCACACATTACGTTTATGAAGGGGGATGCGGGCACAATCAATATCCCCGTAGTCGGCGTTAAATTGTCACTCAATACAGCCGGACACGCGGTAAGCTACATTGCTCTGCTGAAATTTGGCGACTTCGATTACAATGGAAACCGACTGGCGTGGCGGCGCTGAAATTTATACGTTCGCGTAATTATGCCGGCTTGTAGCAACACGGAGACCACGGCGACGCGTTATCGAGCTGCGATAAAATGCCAACCAGTCAGCCGGCCGAACAGCCAGAACAAAGCGGTCCATCACCCGTTATAGTTAATAATCAATAATTAATAATCGATACTAGCAAGCTGTAATGCGTAATATAAGCGGGAACAATATCCTGGAGAACGTTCATTGAAACATTTTAATTAATTTCGCGCGAGCTCGCGAAGAGGCTCGCAAACTTCAAGCTTCTACTCCTCGCGAGCTGGGATTGAAATTGCACCCCTCAGGTTCAACTTTGCGATGTAATGTGCAAGAGCTATCGGAACGACGAACAGTGCGCCGTGTGCGAATTTCGAATCGATTCCAAATTCCCGTAGGAATAGTAAGTATACGCGAAATTTCAATTCGATCAGCCAATACGTTTTACTTCATGTAAAAGTATTGAAAGATGCGTAGAGTGATGCTGAAAAGTGTGTATATATATATATAAAATTCAGTCAGATAATCCTTATTCAAAATTGAAAATGAAAAGCAGATTCGGATATCTGAATTCCGGAAATTACGCGAGCATTATTTGTTTACCATACGTTCCTCTAAAAACGGTATAAAAATTAAAAAAAATATATAACACAAGTTTGCTTTGAGGAAGAAAATGATTTGGACAGCGAATTGAGATTTTTACTAAACTAGACATACGGGATCTGACAATAATTATCGCAACTAATGTAAAACAATAGACCGAGTATCCTGCATCGATGCGACGTCGCATGAATTCGTTATGATTTTTATTGGGCCTTAAAAATATGAAAAATGTCTCGAAAACTTCCGTTCTCGTCTTACAATGTGTGACTTGCGTCGCATTGTATAACATAACTAAATACTTTTTATTATCAGTTTTTATCGGTTATTATCTCATCTGATGTTATCACAAGCAGAATTTATTTGCGAAGGTATTACATCGAGGGAATTAATTTTATCAAAATTTCGTTTTCATCTACAGCCATTTCAAATATTTTAGCGAATATTGACATTTCCATAATATATGATTACGATTAAAATTTACAAATAATTATTCGTATTATACAAACATTCTCTCTGTGTCTCTCTCTCTCTCTCTCTCTCTCTCTCTCTCTCTCTCTCTCTCTCTCTCTCTCTCTCTCTCTCTCTCTCTCTCTCTCTCTCTCTCTCTCTCTCTCTCTCTCTCTCTCTCTCTCTCTCTGTTTTTCTTTATTTTCGAATTTCATTAAAATAATCTGTACAGACTGCGCAATAATATGACGAATATTATGAAATACGATGAGATATTATTTCGCGTACCAAAGAAAACTGAACGTGAATAGTTTAATCTTCTCGAAAGTTATCGACAGAAAAAACACTTGCTCTTTAAAAGACTGGAAATAGGAATTTAGATCATGACAATGTATCTATCTCGATTTTATTCTAAGCAATTAAAAAGAAGCATTTGTAACAAAGTAAGTTATCTAGTGTTATTCCGAACAGCACGATTAGCTTCATGGACACTACATCCATCATCTCCATCATAATATCACTTCTCGTGAGAAAAGAGGATTTTAATTTCCGTCCTCTATCCTTTTTATCCGCTCTTCCGAGTCGCTCGCCACTTTCCTTCGGGACGATACGACATAGTCGTCGATCGCCGGGAGGAATCCCTCTTATCTCCTGTGACAACAACAACGACGAGAGAAGTGGAAGAGCAGCGGAAGAAGGAAGGAGCAAAGGACGAACAGAAAGGACGAGAAGGACGACGACGATAACGGGGATCAAGACCCTTGTCGGGCCTGTGAGAAACAGCCGTATCGATCGGGCATTGCGCATGGAAGCCGGAGAGCGTTTCGAATCATCGTGGTCGAGTAAGTCTGTGCCGAGCTTCGGTTTGTACTTCGCTCTGTCTCCCTTACTCTCTCGTTATCCCGTCCACATTTGCCGTGAGTCCTCTGCGTTATCTCGCTCCTCGCTCCATGCGTTGGGCCCCAATGACGTTGGCGGCAGTCCGAATAGACTCGCAAGATTATTCAGTTAACAATGCGCCAAACTCGCTCCGAGATCTATCCTGCATTATTGCGAAACTTTTCCGTAGCCGTTTCCAGTCCTTCTCTTTCTCTCTCTTCTTCTTTCTTCGACAAGAAAACGCTTCTTGAAGTGAAAGGTATTACCTTGCCTTCGCGTCGCTAGGACGACGACGTACTTCTCGAAGTGTTGCTCTTTCTCTCGTTGTACTTAGATCAAAGCGCTAGGAAGAGAGAGAGAGAGAGAGAGAGAGAGAGAGAGAGAGAGAGAGAGAGAGAGAGAGAGAGAGAGAGAGAGAGAGAGAGAGAGAGAGAGAGAGA